>APFE030943637.1:101683-122332 GCA_000404065.3 Pinus taeda | reverse complement strand
TTCCCCCCCCCCCCCCCCCCCTCTCAATATTATTTTTAATAGGGGACTCACAAGTCCTCATCAATGGTTTAACGAAAAACTCATATTTCTCTCCCTAACACCTTTTCGCATGGATCGCCCAAATCAAACATCTCAGGGGTACTTTTTCTACCATTACTTTCCATCATATATACAGTGAGAAGAACTAGGTTGCAAATTTATTGTCAAAGCATGAAATTTCAAACTTATATGGTAACATCCATTACATATAACTAGAGGGTGAAACTATTTCAGCTGAGGGATCCTTTCCCCTCCCTTAGCTTCCTGTTTTTGATATCTCTTATCACATCCATGTTTTAATTGTGCTTGATGTCTTTTACTACTACTATGGCAAGACTATATGGTTATATTTCACTCATTTTGGTATAGTTTAGTTATGGTAGAAGCCATTAACTCATTATGGAAGTTTTTTCTTTTGACAGTATCTTTGAATATGATAAGATATATATTGACTTTTTCTAGTATATTGGCAAAATCATTTTTTAATATGAAAGTATAGATGTACTTATGATTCATTTTGAATATAAACCAACGTTTTTTTCATCATTTTGAATACGTAAGTTTGACTTGATCACTTGGAGGTGGAAGAGAGGATTTCCACATGTGTTTGAGATTAAGAGAGGGTCCTTCATGAGCAATGGGAAACCTGCTTTGAACAAGGAGGCACTAGTTGGCCATAAGACTGTTAAGGTATTAAAGGGATGGAAAAGTACCAAATAGATGCACAAGAGGAATAATGAAGGGTGATCCTTTTATTGCATTAAACTTTTAAGTTCTCATGGTTTTTCATTTCTATTATGAAAGTAATTATTGCAACCTTTACTCCATGATTCTTATATATTTATATTTAAAGGTTTACAAAGATGATTTGTATTCTATAAATCATTTTAATTCCTAGGTGGTGTAAAGTATTTATGCAATGGACAAAGTACACTTAAGTAATTTCAAGTTATGTTAAAATGTTCCCTATACCTTTGACTATATATATTTTAAAGTTGATATTTTCATCATAATACAAATATTTAATGTTGAATTCACTATTTGTGTAAAGTATTTATGAAATGGACAAAGCACACTTAAATAATTTTCAGTCATGTTCAACTCTTCCCCATACCTTTGAGTATATATATTTTAAAGTTGATATTGTATGTCATAATATGAATATTTATTGTCGAATTCACTAGTTGTGACTAGTCTAGACACTCATTTTGTTGGATTTATTTGTTAATGCCCAACAAATCTCTCTTTCAACAACTTGACCAAACAATGACTTCCTTACTTATTGTCATATCTAAGATTTATTGTTTTTCTTACTTTCTTCCATCTTCCATTATCAACTATTGTGCTTTGCTAAACAAGACAACATGCCTAATGGAAAGACCTTTGATATGACATGTTTGCAGTTTTTAATCCTTATCTCTTGTCATCTTACCTCAAACCCTATTTATCATCCTTTTCACACTATAAACCTAGTGTTATGTGCTTAAAGAACAAGTTGATGCTTAGTGACAATAAATAACCAAATGTTACTGGGGAGCCCCTCAGACCTAAGAGCTAGTTTGAGGCCAAATTTTGGTTTTTAGATGCCTTGGCATAATTCCTAAATGAGGAGCATCTCAAAGAATAATATGTCTTAAAAAAAACTCAACTATAAGTTTGATGGATATAATGACACAAATTAGCAATGCTATATCCTCTTATTGCATTAATATCTTTAATCAATATTGTCCTAAACATAAATTCACTCTAGAAAGTAAGTTATTACTCTAAAAACATGGCAATTAGACATATAGAACTATATCAATTTATTCCCTATAATATCACTCCTAACATAGTGATTATGAGTGTAATCATGGTAAGATATCAGATACCTAACAAAAAACATACAAGTTAACAGAGAAAAAAACCACCATTTAATCTCTCATAAATATCGAATCAAACCAATAAAAAAAATATTCTCCATTAAAATATTAATTACATTAAATAAATAAAATTAATATATTACTTTTAACAAATAATATAAATTATATTTTGCATAATGTCACCTACATACAAGGATCCATAATATATTTACCTTGTACTTCAATAAGATAAAAACGACATAAAATACTTCAATAAGATAATAACGATATAAAATGAGATTCCAAGCAATGTTACTTGGGTCATTGCACACCCAAATATAAAATAATATTAAAAAAACCAATACACCTTTGGATGAAAATGTAACTTTATAGTTTTTTATAATTTTAAATTTGTGTTTTTTATAAAAAAAATTTAACTTAAAATAAATTATTTTTGAAATATATATATATATATATATAATATATATATATTATATATACTTTAAATTTCAATAATAATTTGTTTTTCAAATTTAAATCATATAAATTATCATTTAATTTTTTAATTACGTTGAAAGGTGTTTTCTTTATTGGAGTTGGTTGGCCAAACACTGTTCAACCCAGTCAATCTCATCGCTTCATTTTCGCCTTTCAAACCAATTAGATTTGGACACATTTGCACATATTTTGATATGTTTGGGCAAGTTTCTAGCATATTTTGACAGGGTCCATCATGTTTTGCAGAATTTTGAGCGAGAATCCTTCATCCTGGCCGACATGAACCCATCATCGTGGTTGCTCCCATGGATTCAGAGCTAGACACAGTGAAAACCTGCGTAGCACCTGATCGACAAGGTATGACTCCCGAGTACCTGAGCTTCTGAGCACATCTTTATTGCGAGATGTAATTCAAGTTAAGATGCCTAGATGAATGATAGATTTCTCATGGTTGCTGAGATTAATGGATGGGTTCCTTGCATAACTAATTGTTGTGGGCTGTGTCAAATGGTTCCAATATTTTCCCCAAATGTAGAGTGTTGCATGTTGTTGAAACCTCTACCATTCAGACAAAGAGCTTATTACCTATTGAAGGGCTGCATTTTTAGAAAATATGGTGTTTCTAATAGTGAATGAGTTGCTTTGTGCGATAACATCCGAATGACCTTTCAATAAAGAGTGAGAGTGAACAAATCTTGATGCCATCCCTGTCATTTGATCTTCTCATTGTTTTTGTTGTGATGCTCCTTGCTAACATAATCCTAACCCAAAAGGGGTTAAGCCTAAACCATACTCTCTTAGCAATGATGCACTACTTACTGTTGCACCCATTTGCGCTAATTTCTTAAGAAAAGCCATAGCTGACATTTGAGTAGTACCAAAGCTAATGTTGCTATGTTGGCCATACAAGTAAGCCGGTCAATTTAATTCCCATTGGTGTTTCTTGATGAACTACTTGTCAACCCAATGGATCCTAGATCGGTCCAATATGTGCCCATCACTGTCCTCAAACCCAACCCAATATTATTCTTTATCTCCATATTTGATTAATGAAAATGCCCTGGATATGGGTATATGAACCAAAAGGAAGAATGCTCAGAAAAAATGGATGATTCTAGACTTTAAAAATGGATTGATTAGTTAGCTATCACGAAAATATCCTTCTAGCATCAAGATGGGCAAATGTTGTTGCACGTGTTGGATATGTCAAATCATCAGCGTGCACATATATAGCTTACACGGAAGTAATGGAACTCTTCTTGGTTGTTGTAATACGTTCCTCCAAAGCTTAGAATTGGCTGGTATCTGACAGCTGAAGGAATACGTCCCAGTAAAGCAGACACTTCAGAGTTTTCCTATCAAACAAAGTAAGACGAAAAGATGAAAACAATTTCTTGCGTTAAAAGTATTTGCCAGAGATTTTCTTTCTATTTTTTTGACAATCAAGCTCAGCACGTTTCTAGATTGCTTCTCATTCATTCATGTTTTTCTATTATTTCGGCTTCTCTTTTTTTTCCAGTTTTCAAGAACACCCATTGAGCCATCGTTGACCCAGAGCTGCAACAACAAGAATTTATGGTGTTTCCATTTTGTGGACCACCCATTTTCAATATTTTACACTTTCCTGTTGTTCATCAATTCAATTGTTGTATAAGGGTGTTGTTAAAAGTATTTGCCAAAGATTTGTTTTCTACTTTTTCTGGGTAGTTTGTCATTCACTCATGCTTTTCTACTCGTTTGGCTTCTCGCTTTTTCCAGATTTTAGGGACAGGAAGGTATGCCATTTCCATTGTCTAGGACACCCATTTTCAAGATTTTACATGGGATTTTTGTACCCAATTTGAAGCAAATCCTGAGAATCCAATTTGATGGGCAGGTTCCCTGGGAGGTAGAGCACCCCTTCAACCAGGCACCCATTCTTCCCAATCTTCCCAATGAATTCGAGGGAAAATATTTTCCTGTCGAACTCATAGTAAATTCTGGCATGTTGACAGGATATGTTCACCCCGCTCTCAAGGTAGGTTAATTTCACGTCTAACGGAAGATTTCCCGTGATTGCTGCCAAGTATAATAGAGTAAATCTACATATAATATTTAAAATATTTCTTATGGTTGGAAATGTAATTTTTATTGGTATGAATTGTGATTTTTATGTAAAAGAGTATGTTCTTATTCTATAAAAGTGATTTGCATAATTTAGTGACTTTTATGTAAAAGAGTATGTTCCTATTCTATAAGAGTGATTTGCATAATTTAATGTATGATTTTATGTAAAAGAGTATGTTCTTATTCTATTGACTTTTATGTAAAAGAGTATGTTCCTATTCTATAAGAGTGATTTGCATAATTTAATGTATGATTGAGATATTCTCTCAACCAACTTATAATATGTCCAAAATAATTTCCATACTTTAAAACAACACTTCAACACTTCTTGCCTACACTTCAACACTTCTGGCCTATATGTAATATCATAATTTGATGAAAGTGAATAGTTTTTGTACTAAAATCATGGGCTCTGGTCCTTGGCCCCTCTTGGTCGGAGGGAAATAGAGAGTTTGGTGAATGTTGTTTGTTTATTCATTTTTGGATTGTCTATCAGACTTGTTTGCTGGAGACTTGAAATCGACATGGAAAATTGCTTGAGATGACCGCTGGCCGGGAAAGGACCGCCGAGCACTGTTAGTGTTGTGAAGGTTGATTGAAGCCGATTGTGAAGGCCGAATTGTGGTTGAAGCCTGATACAACTATCGACTTGTGAGTCGAGTTGGCTGCATGCAGGTTGGGCACTAGCGCCATCGTTTTCTGTCAAGATCAAGTTGCAGAGCGTGAAGCTGCGTGAGTGTTTTTAAGAGATGCATGTGTGAAGATCTTTGCGGATTGGGTTAGTGACTTGCTTGGAGAGTCGACCTACCACGTGAGCCGATCGTGGGAGTGCAGAGGAGCGGTGTAGTGGAGCCAACGAACATGGTGGTGTTAGCTGTGTCATTGGACGCTGCAACTACGTTTGACATATACAGAGTGTGATCAACGTTGAAAGAGTGTTGAAATCTGTTGAAATCTGTGGTTTTGTGTATCAGATTTGTGCCTCTGCTCAGCGAATTCGTGGTGTGTCTACCAGCAAATTCGTGGTGTGTCTTCCAGTAGGAGAGTGAAAACCGAGTTGTGGTACTGGAACGTATTCTGTGGTGCCTCCACGCAGGTGGCTGAGATCATGAGATCTGCAGGGTCAAAGAGGATCATTGCTTATATCGTTGGCAGGTGGCTGAGATCATGAGATCTATAGGATTAGAGAGGATCGCCGCTTAGATCATTGGCAGGTGGCTGAGTTCACGAGATCTGCTGGATTGGAGAGGATCGTTGTTGAGATCGTTGGCTGTGTTGGAAGCCCGCGAGGCCAGTAGCACGCTATCGTGTCCTTAAAATAACATAAGTTTCTGACATCTGTTGGCGACTAGAAGTTCGTTGTGTGAGCTCAAGAAACAAAGAATTTCTCTTGGCGACGACCATTGGCATGCCATCGGTACCCTTTCTTACAATCCTGGACACGCGCAGTAACCTGATATAGGAGGCGAGGCGTGAGAGTTTGATGTTGTGGAGTATGTGCCTACTATCGAATCGTTCAGGCGCAGATATGGTACCACTGTGTCTTGATGCCCTGTTTGGTGCGAGGATGCAAATGCTGGAGTTTTCCACCTAGAGTTGGTTGTCCATGTGGCCAAGAGAGTGGGGAGGAAGAGCTCACCGTGTTAGTTATGGTGACTAGAAATAATCGAACAAAATCTGTTTTGGCTGGGCTTCATGGACAAGTCAACGCCACATCCTGTTAGGAGATGGCTTGGACCTATTGCTGCGACGACTATATATATTTTGCGGGTTTATTATGTGTAGGTATTTTACATCGTCTCTTGCGGATTAGGGATTTATGTCAACCTTGCTGCTACCACGTTACTTTTCCTCACATCTCCGGATTTTTTTGAGGAGATCATTGAAGTAAATTCTGGGTTTTATGAAGGGAGGTTGTCATTGAAGGCAGTTGTCACCGTGAAAAGAGTCATTTGCAGAGTCTGTCTGCGGTTAGAGTTGTGAAACAATTCTCTGTGATACATTTTTGAAGAAATTTGTTTTTGGAGAGCCCATTGAAGCATGCTGTCCTTATTCGCTGATCATGGAATATCAACGTGATACTAGAGGCTGTTAGTCACGATGACACCAGGGCAGCATCATGAGTTAGTTTGACAAAGTGGTCACTGCATTTTCTTGATCCAACCATGTTCAAACCATGTTACGCGCTGTTCGGAGGAGAGAGTCGTTGCCCTCACGAAGAGACAAGGCCCTTTTCGTGGTGTAACTAGATTAGGTGGATTGCTGCACAATTTTTTAATTAATGCAATGTAACTGTAAAGCATTGAATCAAGCAATGAAGTTTTCTACCAATGCCGAGTACTGACCCAGTATGTAAAGCATTGAAGCAAGCAATGAAGTTTTCTACAATGCCGAGTACTGACCCATTATACTCGACGCTGGGTAATTTGGTGCAAAACCATTGATGTCAAGGTTTTGTTGAATGTTGCCAATTATAGAGCATTGTTGTGTGTATAAATATGTCATGTCATGGTATTTTGGGATGTTATTGAAGTGACGTTGGTCTAATTAACCATTGTCACATTTTTTTGAGTGCGTTGGAACTGGTCATTCTAACAATATACAAATTTGCAGGATAGGTTGAAGACATGATACTGAAGATGGCATTCAGGTGCTGCTTGAAATATGAAAGGATGACAGACAACCAATTAAAGTTTGTTAGTGTTTGTAGAATATATTCATGATGATGACCAGTCCCACATTGTAATTATAGAAAATCTACATGTTATTGTTTTGTAATGGTTAATTGTGGTCCTTGAAATGTTTTATGTACTAGCTGTAAGACCCAGAGAGGGATGCATACCCTTTTTTATTTGTTCCTTCTGCTAGAGAGTTTTAACGCCCTCGAAGAGTGTGTCATGCGGGATGGATACACTTGGGTGGGGCGTATTGGTTTTAGACTCCATGAGGTGAAATTTTATATTTAGGGGGAGTTCATCAAGAGGCTGGATGAACCATGTATGTGAAGGACTTCCTATTAGACCAGTGGTTGCAACAGTTGGGTACCCATGCATTCCGGTGGATGGTTGTTCCTTTATATGGACATCGACAATTGCATGAACAAGGTGCAAGGTGTAATTACTAGATTGGACCAAATGTAGATCTTGCAGATTGGTATCGAGACAAGTAGTCATTAAGGGGGAGTGTTGGAAATGTAATCCTACTTGTCTCAGTTGCGACTTTCCATGTAAAGGAGTATGTTCCTGTTCTATAGATGTGGTTTCCCTAGTTTGGTGTGAGGTTGAGATATTCTCTCAACCAACTCATTGTGTGTCCAAGATAGTTTCCCTATCTTGAAACAACACTTCTTATATATATATAGTATCATAATTTGATCAAGTGAATAGCTTTTATACTATTAAATTTTATCTCCATGTAGCTTGGTAAACCTCGCTTCCACATCTCCCATCGTTGAAATATCGATGGATGGATGTAAATTTTGTTACTTTTAAGAGTTCGAAATACTCAACAGAGTCCGCCAAGTTGACTTGAACACAAGGGCAGTCATCGCGTGGTTCTTGAGATGGAGGCAGACAAACACAGGGGAAGTGATCATGGGGTCCATGAAATGAAGGAGGATGAACACATAAGCAGTCATCGCATGGTCCATGAGAGGGAGGTGGATGAAAAAGGCTATGCAAAACTTTTTCCATGTGTCGAATTTTAACTTGACAAAGTACAAAGAAAATGGAGTGTGGGGATTAGCTGGAATGATGAAAATAGAGAGTAAGGATTAGCTGGGGTGAACAATTTATGCTCACCCTAGAGCTTTACAGACCTACACCACTATGGAGGGCCCAAATTCCTCAAAACGAGCTCCCTCGTCATCAAGAAAAACCCATACCTACTCTTCATTGGAGAACGAATTTCATATACTCAAAAATATGTGTGAATTAAATATCATTCAATAAAAAAATGCCTTCATTTTCATTGTCAATATTTGTTATGATTATAACTCAATTATAGTGGCACAATGCCAACAAATTTTGACTTACAGTGGCACAATCAAACAAAGCCCTTACCTGCTCATATAGTACATTTATAACCAGCCAAAACCTAATGTTGAAGAAATGAATAATGTTTCAAGAAATCTTTAAGAATGGTCTAAAAGGTAAAAGGTATTGGAAGCTCCTAAATCTGAAATATTCACTAAATCCAAACTAATTACTTTCCCAAACGTTTCATCACACACCACCACATCACCATTTTTAGAATACCATTCTGCACCCAAAAAAAAAAAAAGGCTACTGGTCCTCTTGACTTGGAAAGACATGCTTCAATGACAATGCCTTTTGCATTTCGATATGGATTGGCCTTCAACTCTTGCAATTGTATTGTGATAAAATTCAACCTAAATAAACACATAAATCTAATAAAAAAACAAAAGATATCTGAATGAACGTAGATCATAAATAAACACATAAATCTAATAAAAAAACAAAAGATATCTGAATGAACGTAGATCATGAATTCGTAGATCATGCAATGAACCTAGATCATGAATTCGTAGATCATGCAGGGACGTTTTTGAAACAACATTCCATTTATTGTCACAATATTTATCCTTAAAGACCTGTTTGTCTTTAGAATTGTAAGCTTCGGAAAATTTGCAGTTAAAACCTGCATCTGCACTTCACCATCTAAAACTAAATGTGTAAGAATGGAAGCTGAAATGACAGGTTTCAGTAAGCCAACACGGTGAGCTATAGGAAGTTTCTGAAGAGATGGGCAATGAGAAGTAAACAAGCCAAAGAGTCATATGTGAATTGGATATCTTCGGAGGAGCATGTAATGAGATGGTTGAACCTAGGGAATTAGGTTGGAACTGTGTGAAAACATGGTTGGAGAGTCTGGTAGTAGAAAGACAAGTAGTTGAGAAAAAGGCAAGTGGTGGTATATCCTTCAAAGGGTAGGTGGTGCTATATCCTTCAGAGTGAGGTGTTGGACAATCCTATAGGCAGCATAATACACCCATTTCCACACACTTTGATGACTAAACTACTGCTGCTTGTGTTTTTGAAATGGAATAGTTTGAATGTTGTGTCCCATGCCATGTGATGGTGGTGGCAACTTGGATTCATGGCACGCTAATCGCCTCCTTGGTAATTACAATGTGTAATTTCTTATTAAACCAATAAAATTATAATTATGGCTTTTAGGTGACTTGAAGAAGTAAATCATTATATTTTTAATTGAAAGTCCACATTTTTCCTTATTACAAATTTGCTGAGTGAAAGATCTATTTTCAAAGTTAATAATTTGATAAAACGAAGATTTATCTTTTAAGTAAAGAATGTGATAAGAAGTTGTCATTAGTTTGAGTTGAGAATAGTTTCCCACTACCTAATTATTACTAGATTGTTTTTTTTTTTTTTTTTTCCAATTTTAATATTACTTAAATTATATTTTAAATATATAAATTTATTTAATTATTTTAAAAATAAATAAAATATTTAAAAAATATTTTAATTTTTAATAATCAGAATTACCAATTCTAATTATTATAATTAAATTTTGCACTAGAGTTTACATAAATTAAATGAGAAAATCATACTTTAATAAATCAATAAATAAAACAAATATTAATATTGCAATTGTGTTAACTTTTTCTCTCATTAAATTACATTTTTCCCACCTAATTTTTATTTTTTTCATTTGTGTTTCTCTTTCCCTCTTCATCTCTTTTTCTAAGTCCCCTCCAAATTTCGAAAATTTATTTGATTTATAATTTTGATAATGAGGTTCCCTCCAACTTAAAACAATAACTTTATTTTACTTACTTTGCACATGACTTAAAAAAGAGAAATATTGAATAATTATTGTTGGATAAAATTTATTGATAACATAATTTATTAATTTTACAATTTTCATTCAAATAAAATTTTGGATGAATAGACAAACTAATCTTTTACATCATTAATATAATGTGAAAAAGTTAAATAGATATAAAGAACTTTTCGAAAAGAGTGCACAAATGAACTGCTAACAATGATTTAACATCTAACAATCCCTTAACAAAATCACCATCTATCCATGACCCCATGGACATAAAGTGAATGCTTCTTGAATTCCTATTAATTACTATTTTTTTGAAACATTTTTTTTTTAAGTTTTGTCAAATTATATATTAATCTCATTTTTATGTAAAGGAAAAAATAATTATTGAATATTTTAAATTTATATAGTTAATTTTTTATTAGTTTAACTATTATGATGGGATTTAATTTTCACATTAACACAAATCACATATTGCAATGTTTTGAATACTCTATGCAACTTTAAATGATTTGTTGCCAATCAGATCACTTGTATTTATTATTATTTAAAGTGATCACACTAAACAATGGGGTTATACAAACTCTAACCACACTATTACCTCATCACTTGTTCTTATATTATATTGAATATCTTCCATCTCTAATGACCACCCTTTTTTTCACCTTTTACTATCCATCCTTATTTCCTTTAGTGGCATTGGAAGAGAGGACATGACACAATGGCATCCCACATAGTTAGACTGGGCACGTTAGACCTTTGATGAGATATATAACCTCTTAGTCGACCTTGAAACCCATTCGACCAGTAAATTTTCAACATCTAATAAAACACTAGAAACTCTTTTATTTGAAATGTTATTGTACATATTCAAAAAATAAAACAAACCAAAACACTATCCCATACTCTTTGCACCTCTTGGTGCAAATACTAGTATTACAATTTGTGTAGTATCATGAAAAGAAGAACTAAGGTAAAGGTTACAATAATACTAGTATTACAATTTGTGTAATATCATGAAAAGAAGAACTAAGGTAAAGGTTACAATCTTTATAATATAAATTTTGAATTTTGGAAAGGAATATTGCAATGTTATTAGTATTAATTATTTTTATTTTATTAAAAGGTTTTTAAGTTTTAGATGAAATATTTTTTGGGGTTTAAAGTTTTAATTTGGTTTTTTTAAAACTGATTTTTTTTCCGATTTAATATAATTTAAATATTTTATAAAAATTTACAATTCAAACGTATGATCCAACTACCAAAATTTAAATCACTCTAACCAAAAAAAATGAATCACCAAATTTTAAATCACTTTAACCAAAAAATTTTGAAAAAAGAAGTCCATAACGTATATATCAGATACACTACGGCTTCTTTTAATATTGAACCTTGGAAAGCGCCCCCATGGGCAAAAACAGTTTCCAAGGAAAATAGGCTTCATTCAAGTTGAATCCAGTCCTTATCTGATACCGGTAGGGTGTTCAAGGTAGAGCCCGCTGTGTATTTTGATTCATCTCTTGCTTCTCGCTTCTCGCGGTCTGTTGGGTGTTCTTCCCCTGCAGATTTGAAGCTTCAGTACTGCAGATTTGTGGCGTATTGCATAACATTACGGCCACGCATTGGGTGTTCTTCCCCTGCAGATTTGAGGCTTCATTAATGTGGATTTGTGGCGTATTTCAAACAGCACGGCTACGCTAGGCCATCTCTCTTGGAATTAGAGGCCAAGAAGAAAACAGGGATCGGTAGACGTGAGATTCAGCTAAACCGTTCCTCTAATACAGACTGTAGAATGGGATTTTCTGCTCAATTACTGTCTGGCAGCAGACACAGACTTCAAGATTTCGTTGCATTATGTGCTCTTTCTTTGTTTGCAGTGGTTAGAAGTACTGGACAGACTTTTGGGCATACTTTTCAAGGTCCTTGGCTTTGCATTCAGATAAGTGACGAAGCTCACAGCTTGGACAAAGGTAAGTATGCCATTCATCCATTAATGGTTTCGGTTGGCAGTATCTTCATGGAAGGCATGCACTGGATTCGTTCTGTTACTTATGGAGTGGGTCTAGGAATCTATGCGAAGGAATACCAATAATTTTTCCTCATAAATTTAACAAATAAAATTTCCTCATAAAATTAGCAAAGGAAAATTACCTTTATTTAGTGGACATTTTGGGGTTTGCATGTGTGGGGTTATGAAATTTCTTAGTTTTTTGTGTAGCAGTTTTATGTTGACTGCAGAATTTGAAATGTTTAGGAAATCTAATGATTATGATTAAAGTCATATTATTTGGTATATATTGTTATTAATTTTAAGGTTATCGGACACCAAATTGGACTTTCTTATTTATGAGACCAGAAGGATAAGAGACCCTTTCCTTGCAGCCGATTTGTCTACTAATATCTACAAACATATACAAACTCTATCCCTTCTACAAACCTATACAAACTCTATCCCTTTTCGTTTGAACTTATAAGCTCTGAGAAGAAAACATATTCTCAATCATAATTTTAACTTTAAAAAAATAATTAAATTATAAATTTAACTCAAATTGCCTTGGATTTCCATTCATGATTAACCCTGCCTATAAAGTCCTAACAAGGGAGGTTTAATAGATAAGTGTTCCTCAATCTATTTGTGAAATTTTTCCAATAAAAATGATGTCAATTCTGAGTGTTCCTTCGTGACAACATCTGTGACAGTTTTCTCAATAACAATGGTGTGCATTGTTGCCTTTTATCTGCGGATTATTTCTTTGTAATTAAGAGCAGTATTAATTACGGATATTCCTTCATGACAAGATCTGTGACGGTTTTCTCAATAACAATGATGTGCATTCTTGTCTTTTATTTGCATATTATTTGTTTGCAACTGACGATAGTATTAATTGCATTTTGGCTTTTTTAATTTTCCATTCAAATCTACACCAAATAAACCATCGTGGTAGGTGCTCAGGAGCAGATCTTTGAAGCCATGGAAAGAATACTCATATTTAATAAAAAGAACATGGAATTATATTTGAATTCTTGTAAGTTAATACCGGCTATTTAATAAACATGGAATTATGTTTGACCTCTAATCTTCACCAATTCAAAATCCTGTAAAATTGTACATATTATCAACTGCCAAACCAAATTAACAATACAGTGCTTGTACCTATTAAATGGGTTTCCTCTGACTTGCATTTGAAAAGTAACTGATCAAGTGTCTTTTAAGAGACATTTAAACATGAATGGAAAAAACCTGCTCACATCCGTTCCATGCTGAATCCCATGAACATTTATGAAATCGAGATATATCTGTGGAAGGCAATCCATCCACCACCTTCACTGTATTATATAAAGACTCCATGATTATTTAGTTGTCCCATAAATCGTACATATTAACAAGTATGGAAGAGTCCCTTCCCATAAAATGATCGATGGTGATGAGCGTGCTCATCCTGAAATGCATGTCCAGCATTTAAAAGATCTTTCTAAACATCTACCTCTTCTAAGTTGGTCAGAGTCTGCCCGAAAGAAGTAATCCATCTTGCGCTGACGCCAGACATCTTTGAAGGAATTTGCATTGGTAGACAACTTTAAATCATTCTTCACATTGGCGATGGATGTCAACATGTAATTTGGGTTGAATTATCCAGCAGAGACTCCAACTACTTATTAAAAAAGCATTATTCTCTGTTCTATCATCTAGAATTTTACATGAGGTTTCTGATGGCAATGTAGCACCTGCCTGGTTTTTGACTTCTTCGAGCTTCCCTTATGTGTAGCTTTTGCCTGACAATGCTTGAACATCCTAAAAGGAATTAGTAATTCCTGAAAGAAAAGCATTCCTGTATTGGTCGCTCATCAAAGCCTCCAAGCCTCTGCTCTATTCCATTCTTGATAAATGGCATAAAGATGCTATTAAACAGTCATAGAACTAATTCAAAAGATTGCTTAGGGATATGATGTCAAAAATCAATAGGAAAATATAATTCTGACAGAATGATATAGGAAAACACATCAGGCACAGATTCATATCTCTCAGCTTGGCACAGGAGGAAAGAGTATCAAAGAGATCATCGATGACACATTAAGGCTATGATAATTGTTGAACAAGAAAATAACCCAGAAAGTAGATACAGAAATTATCTTGCTAAGGGCAGCTACTTGAAAGAGAAGAAAACACCCAATTCAAGAATTAAAAAAAAAAAAAGGAGGACGCCACAGCTTCTCTGTTCTCTAACCTGGCTGAATGAGCATCCAGGTCAGATTTAATATTGTGAGCATTTGCATTATTACTGAATCAATTCTGGGTGTCTGTCCATAATAGTGCGAAAGGGAGAACTTGCTTTCAGCTCTGGAGTCCTGTCCATAATAGTGCGAGAGGGAGAACTTGTTTTCTGCTCTGGAGTCATGTCCATAATAGTGCGAAAGGGAGAAATTGCTTTCTGCTCTAGTGTCATGTGCTTCCACAACCACTTGACCACCATTTTAAAGGTAGACTCCCCAGTCAGAAGCTCTTCCATACACAAACCATTGCAATCGATCAAACGCCCCACTCGCTCTTCAAATTCCTGGCATTTGGACTTGACAATTCCATTAGATTTGTCCTCATCTTTTAGGTTATTATTATGTATTAAGCATGAAATTTCTTCGACATAAGCCCAGAAGCAGGAGTCCTGTGTGAACATTGTGGGCTGATCAGTACCTGTAGTTTGTGGTATCAATTGGTCATACTCTTCACTGTCTTCCAGCCACTTTTGAAGAATCTTGTAACGACGAGGCCTCCCATTAACGAGGTAGTGGCCCGTACTATCCTCGTTATAGCCCAGTCTATAGTAATTAGCTATGTCCAGAGGCTCAACAAGCAGCCTGTAGTGAGTGCCCAGTCTTATCCACTCTTCCCTACTCTGAAAATCATCCGGTAATTCGTTCTTAAAGCTAAACTTGTCCACTGAGTCTTGCGCAACCCATATCATTTGTTTGATTTTGTCCCAGCAGCCTGCGAGCTCCAGCCTAAGGAGGTTAGCCTTGAAGTCCAGCTCACGTCGTTGCTTAATTTTGAATGCGTCGTAGTATCCTATGCCAAATGTCAAACATTGGCTTCGATACTTTTCTAGTTCATCGACGGCCCTTTTTATCTTTACCATTATTTCATCCTCCAATTTGGATACCTTCGACCTCTGCTGCTTCATAATTTGTCCTGCTGCTCTCAGAGAAAGTCTTGCTCGGCAATTCTACACAAATTTCTTCACCAATCAACAAATAATGCCCTAACAATCCAATTTAGCAAAAAGGTCTTTGCTCTATCAGAATAGCAAATTATTCTAGTAGAAAGTCATTCTTTGCCATGAAGGTTTAGGACAAAAATTTTATTGACAAGCAGACTTTGTTTGGACGGTGATTGTCAGATATATTACCTTCTCTTATTCCATCGTGGTTATGACTCTTATATTGTCCTCAGCTTTCAACCAATCGAAATGGTGAAGGCAACATGACCGAAAAAAATGTCTCATATATACAAAACAAATGACATATTATCATTTTCTTCGATCTTACTGGCTCGTACATGGGCAATAAAGCATACAGTGCTTATCATTGTCCACTTCACCCTAAGAGAGGCTATTGACTTTTTATGTTCTTCCATCTTGTTGTTTATGCCACTTTCCAATTGATGCCCCAAGAAACGAGCTAGGTGCTTTTATATCCGTAGAGAAAAACAAGGTGCTCTCAACCAAAGTGGAGTTATTTCTTTCTGAACTCACAATAAAATAAATAATTTAATAAATCCGTCGTTAGGCAAAAACACTTATTAAAGTCAACTTTTGATGGCTTTACCGACAATAAAATTGGCTTTGCAATGGAACTCTGTTAGTTAGAATATCAGATGCATATGTTACACACATATATTGAAATATCTTGAATATTTATGCTGAAGAAGATCAAGTTCAGCTAGTAAAAACGTGGGCAGATTATTACAGTCACAAGACAAGATATAAATCCATATAAATCCATTTTATCATTAGGGATTTAGGCTGCTCAATTCATATTTAGTAATATTCTTTCATATAAATAGGTTATTAGTATTACTAATATAATAGTTGCCGATCATAAAAATATTACTTCTAAATTTGAAGTGCAAGAAGATTGAAAAGCTCAATGACAACGGACTTACTTGAATACCAAGCCCAAGAGCTTCGAGCTGTGTTGCGGTCCTCTTGTCTTGGTAAATTTTTCCTGCATCTGACAAGGGAATATCTGAAAGCTCTGTCAACTTTACTATGTTTTGCAGGGCAATGGGTAAGGCATGGCCATAGCCAACGTGCCCTAAGATGAATTCCTCCAAATCAACATCTGATGTTTGAAGAGCATAATAGAGGATGGGCAACACAGTAAAATGATTATCTGTCCAAATCCCACCACTCCTGGTGCAAAATACATAATACCCAAATGGCCTATAAGGGCTTAGCTTCACTAGAGGCTTTACAGCAGCCATTAGCAGGTTGTTGGGACTCACAATGGCTGCGCTGCTGTAATTGACGATGGCCGCGCAATCCTGAAGAACGGTGCTGACAAACTCATCAATACCATCTACGTTTAGAGGGAGGGTTCCTTTCATAGATTTCTTGGTTGAATCCATTAAATCCGTCGCACGCTGCATGGATCTTTTCCAATAGGGTAACAGTGCCTCTAAGGGCTCGCACACATATTTACAAGGGACCAACAAAATTCGAGAGAATATATCACTTCCTAAAACGACATTGCAGAACTGTTCGCCCCACCTCCTCCGACGAACTGTTCGTGCGAGAATTTCATCGCCAATTAAAGGGAAACCAAATGTGATGCAGAAAACAGATTTAGGCCGGCCAGGCCGGGTCTGCTTATCCAACATCCACAGCGTGAGCAACAAAGCAATAGCCGCACCCATGGAATGACCAGTAAACACCACGTTCTTCCCCCTCTCATAGTCCAGACAGGCCTGCAACAACAATCAAAATTACGAAATATAAATTGAAAGTGCAAGGATTATTTTAACAAGCTCACTGTTTTATATCGTGGGTGGGGCTAAAAATTTGTGTGCTTGCCTCTAATTTGTTTAAAAAGTTCATTGAATGCATAGACGTGAATCCTTCTTTTATGCGACAAACTTACGAAGTTCATTGAGTGGATAGACGTGAATCCTTCTTTTATGCGACAATTTTGATAATGAAAAAAATCGCAAAACTTCAGGTTTAATGAGAGTTTTTTACATGATCAAGTTACAGGCATTTTGGCCGATTTTCAGGTTCTAGGTGATTTGGGAGACTCCCCGGTTTAACCAGAGTTATACCATGACCAAGTTCCGTTCATAGAACAATAACTCAGGCAGTTTGAATCGATGAAATTCCAGATAAACTCAGGGAATTTGAATCGATAAAATCTCCAGACAAAGTTAGGGAATAGGGAATCCGAATACTTAAGAATTCCAGATAAACTCAGGGAATTTGAATCGTAAAATTTCCAGATAAACTTAGGGAATAGGGAATTTGAACCGATCAAAATTCCAAATAGATTGAAATGGGGAACATTGACTGCTTAAATCTCCAAATTCATGTTAGATTAGAGCATACAACACACAGCAGATTTATACTCAGAGATTTAGATGGCAATAGCAAAGAATAATATCAGAGACAGACAAATGGAAAAACAACAAGATTACTCAGTTAGAAATAGCGGAATAGATAAAACAATAACTGGAGAACAGAAATCACTTTGCATTACATAACAGGCTTGGGCGTTGGCTTGTTTTTCTTGGCCAGAGAAATTACAAATTTATAGAGGCAGAAGAAGGATTTACAATTCTGTATGTGATTCAAATGGAGATCTGGAATAATCTAGAAACTAATGGCATTGGAGAAGAATATAGAATCCTGCATGTGATTCTAGAAACTACTGGCAGTGTAGAAGGATTTAGAATCCTTCATGAATTTGGCTTCACACTTAACATTCTCCCACTTGAAGCCAAATATGAATCAAGTCACACCGAGTCCTACCATGCCTCTACATAATTCATGTTTATTTCGTGGTAGAATCTGAGTCAGTATATCAGTAGGGTTCCTATCTGTATGGATCTTTTCCAAGGATAACTGTTCTTCCTCCAACACATGCCGGATCCAATGGTACCTTAAGTCAATGTGCTTGGTTTTTGAATGAAATGTTGGGTTTTTCGCTAAGTGAATGACACTCTGACTATCACAATATAACACATACTTGTCCTGCTTTATTCCTATCTCTCCCAGGAATCACTCCATCCACAACATCTCTTTACAAGCTTTTGTTGCAACTATGTACTCTCCTTCTGTTGTAGAGAGGGCTACTATTCTTTATAGCCTTGACACCCAAGACACTGTTGCACGTGCAAATGTATACAAATAACCTATAGTGGATTTTTTGGTATCCATATCTCCAGCCATATCCGCATCTGTAAATCCTTCAAGCATAGTCTCATCATAACCAAAACATAAACAATAATGACTGGTACCCTTGAGATACCTCAAAATCCATTTTCTGCTTGCCAATGTTGTTTGCCAGGATTGTCAAGGAACCTACTCACTACTCCCACTGAATATGCAATGTCTGGTCGTGTGCATACCATGGAATACATCAAACTGCCAACTGCTGAAGCATAAGGAATCTTACTCATTTCTTCTTTCTCTTTGTCATTACTAGGACATAATTCAGTACTCAGCTTGAAGTGGGCTGCAAGGGATGTACCAACTGGCTTGGCATCCTTCATATTAAACCTGTCAAGCACCTTTTTGATATATTTTTCTTGTGACAGCCACAACCTTTTGTTTTTCCTATCACGCATAATCCACATGCCCAATATCTATTGTGCTGGTCCCAAATCCTTCATTGCAAATTTGCTACCCAAATCTTTCTTCAACCTACTGATCTTATTCTTATCATGCCCAACAATCAACATGTCATCCACATATAACAATAATATGATATATTTTCCTTGATCATACCTCTTGATATAGACACAATGGTCAGCTTCCAACCTCTGAAAACCATGTTCCAACATGAATGAATCAAATTTCTTGTACCATTGTCAAGGTGCCTGTTTCAACCCATAGAGACTCTTCTTCAACCTACAAACAAGGCCTTCTTTGCCTTTTTCTATGAAGCCTTCTAAATGCTCAATATAAACTTCTTCATCCAATTCACCATGAAGGAATGCAGTTTTTACATCTAACTGTTCACATTCTAGGTCTAAAGTAGCAACTAGACCAAGAATGACTCTAATGGATGACATTTTAGGTGAGAAAATTTCAGTGAAGTCAATACCTTCTTTTTGGGCAAAACCTTTCACCACCAGCCTTGCTTTATACCTCTCCTCCTTTTTGTCACCTTCATGCTTAATCATGTACACCCATTTGTTTTGTAGAGCCTTTATACCTTTTGGGAGATTTACCAACTCCCAAGTTTTATTTTCCTGCAAAGAGTTCATTTCTTCTTCCATTGCTTTCTTCCATTCTTTACTGTGCTCAACTTTATAGGCTTCTTGAAAATAATTAGGTTCACCTTCATCAGTCAACAAAAAATAGTTTGAAGGAGGATACCTTTGTGAAGGCTTATGAGGCCTAGAAGATCTGCAAACCAACTGTGGTGGTGTATTATCAAGTCGAATCTCCTGTAAAGGTTCCTGCAAGATTCCTCCATCTTGTTGTTCATCATTTTCCACTTGTTGTTCTTTATGCTCTTGAATTTGGTGTTCATTTTCTTGCATTGGTGGTATGTTTTCCTGCTGCTCTTCAAACCTGTCAATAACCTTCTTGACCTCCAACTCACCTACAGTCCTCTTGAACATTTCTGACTCATTAAATATAACATCCTTGCTTCTAATAATTTTATGTTTGACCGGATCCCATAGACGATAACCAAAATCTTCATCCGCATATCCCAAAAAAATGCATTTCATAGATTTATCATCTAGCTTAGTTCTATTTTATTTAGGAATATGTACAAATGCTTCACATCCAAAGGTTTTCAAGTGAGAATACTTCAATTTCTTACCAGTCCAAACTTCTTCAGGGATACTGCCATCCAAGGCTGTAGTTGGAGATCTATTTATGAGGTAGCAAGCAGTCATGACTACTTCAGCTCAAAAATTCTTTTCCAAACCGGAATTGGACAACATACTTCGCACCTTTTCCATAATGGTGTGATACATCCTTTCTGCGACACCATTCTGTTGAGGAGTACTAGGCACAGTGTTCTCATGCTTTATGCCAAACCTGTTACAATATTCCTTAAATGCATTTGAGCAATATTCTCCACCATTATCTGTTCTTAAACACTTCAGCAATTTGTTAGTCTCTCTTTC
>APFE030943637.1:40822-100574 GCA_000404065.3 Pinus taeda | reverse complement strand
TTGTTTCATGTTGTGTTCTTCTCATATAGATCATGGAGCTTCTTCCATAATCCTTCAGCCGTCTTTTCTCGGGATACATTGAAATAAACATTATTTGCTAAATATTGGTGGATTGTTACAATTACCTTTCTATCTAGCTTATTCCACTCTTCATTTGTCATCGATGAGGGTTTCTTTGTTGTGCCCTCAATCGACAAATACTAATCCTTTAAAATCAGTATATCCTCCATCTGTGATTTCCATAGGGCAAAATTAGCCTCGCTCAACTTCTCCATATCTGTAACTATTGTCTCCATTTTCAATCAAATCCACACCCCAAAACACAAAAACTCCACTTAAGAATAAAACTTTAATTATTACTCTTTAAAATTTAGTGATAATAACCTTCCTCCTTTTAAAATACCCTTTTCAAAATTCCAGCGCCTTTTAAAATATACTTTTCAAAATTTCAACATATAATTATATATTTTCATATTTAATGTTTTAACCTTTTCACATTTCACACATACATATGTTGGTTTAAGAAAAAACTTGATGTAAACGTGCAAGCTTGACGTAAAAAAAACTTACGAACACCAAGTTTCAACTCCAATCTCCACGTTTCAAACTCCAACAACATGTACGGATACTTTTCAAAATTTCAACATATAATTATATATTTTCATATATAATGTTTTAACATTTTCACATTTCACACATACATATGTTGGTTCAAGAAAAAACTTGATGTAAACGTGCAAGCTTGACGTAAAAAAAACTTACGAACACCAAGTTTCAACTCCAATCTCCACGTTTCAAACTCCAACAACATGTACGGATACTTTTCAAAATTTCAACATATAATTATATATTTTCATATATAATGTTTTAACATTTTCACATTTCACACATACATATGTTGGTTCAAGAAAAAACTTGATGTAAACGTGCAAGCTTGACGTAAAAAAAACTTACGAACACCAAGTTTCAACTCCAATCTCCACGTTTCAAACTCCAACAACATGTACGGATCTCCACGTTTCAAACTCCAACAACATGTACGGATCTCCACGTTTCAAACTCCAGCAACACGTTTCAACATAAGTCCATGACCTTGTTTTTCTTACAACAACCATCTTTTAGTTCCAACGTTCCTCAACTATTTCCTAGATAGATCCTTCAATAGCTCCAGGGGTAACAACCAACGTTTTAATGAACGCTGCCAAAGTAAGGCGATGGCACTAAGCGGCTTGCACAGTGGTATTCGACCCTAGCTCTAATACCACTTGTTGGAGCCATGATTTCCGTTACCCCAAAACCCGCATGTGTTAGTAAACAGACACATTGCTAGTGTTAAGCACATGCCACGAAACACACGGGAGCGTTGGATCAACACCGCCATTAACAGGGAGCACAACAATCTCCCCCCTCAACGCAAGCCAGGTGTGTTTCGAACTCGAGACCTTTGGCTCTGATACCAATTGTTAGACCAGAGCATACACAACACAGAGCAGATTTATACTCAGAGACTTAGACGACAATAGCAAAGAATAATTTCAAAGACAAACAAATGGAGAAACAACAAGATTATTCAGTCAAAAACAACTGAATAGATAAAACAACCACTGGAGAACATAAATCACTTTGCATTACATAACAGGCTTGGGCCTTGGCTTGCTTTCCTTGGCCAGAGAAATTACAAATTTATAGAGGCAGAAGAAGGATCTACAATCCTGTATGTGATTCAAATGGAAATCTGGAATGATCTAGAAAGTAGTGGCAGTGGAGAAGAATCTAGAATCATGCATGTGATTCTAGAAACCACTCGCAGTGTAGAAGGATCTAGAATCCTGCATGAATTTGGCTTCACACTTAACAATTCAGACAATCGAAAACAACTTTCTACAAAATTAGATTGTATCCAAAACATAGACACGAACTTACTTGAAAGCTTAAACATACTTAATCTAGAACTTCAGAAACACTTAAAGCAAATGGCCGATCAAACATTGAAGGTGTAGAAATCTGACCTTGCATATGATATTAATGGATGGGTTTTGAGGGAATTTATTGGCAGTGTGTGTTTGTGTGCATAAGGGTGAGGTCATTAATTATCTTATAGGCAATGATGTCAAACATGGAGATGAAGTTGTGTTGTTAATCATTTATAGAAATGATATTGTGTAATTGGCATGTAGCCAGAGATAATTATTATATTTGATTGCAATAAATGGTAACTAGTTCCTTCTCACTTGGATTTTTGAAGTCAATCTCTTTTTTGCATTTCATTTTTGAAGTCACTATATTTTATGCAAAACAGATGTAGGAAAACTCATCTATAACAAATGCAGGAAAATTCATCTATAGAGTTTGAATTTGAATAACCTGAGTTTCAAAATCTGAATGTAAACAACATTTTAATGGTGATCATGGTTGGGTCCATGGCCTCTTCATAGAATTTTGAAAGAGAATTGAAAAGAGTTTTTGATAGAGGAAACCAGAGTTATGTTACAAAATCCAAATTCTTTACCCTATGAAATTAGTAGAAATATTTATATTATATTTAGAAAGAGAACATTAATATATACATATTATTAAAATAAAGCATATAGATATAAATAGGTAACGATCTTGAAATAAAGGTTTGATATAGTGATGCGATGAAATGGATTACAAACTATGGAATTCAAAAATTAGGTTTGTTGGATGAATAATTGGTTTTTCAATAGTGGGTAGAAATGAGAGTAATTGGGAAGCTGTGGCAAGAATCCTTAGAGAAAAAGGATTCCATCAACTTGTATTAACATAATCATGTAAGTGGAAATTACTTAACCTATTTTGTAAATAAGAAAAAATTCAGAAGAAAAATATGTAATGATTTATTGTAGCATGTTTGGAATAAAAACAAAGCACAAAACTTGAATAGCTTATATAAAATTTTAAATTTTATATAATTATATTAATTTTTTTATAAAATTGTAAATTAAAACATTATTAAAAACATATAATTATAATTATTTTTTACTTATAAAATTGTAAATTGAAACATTATTAAAAAAACATAAAAATTATAATGCAAATTTAAATGCTTTTGAAATTTTATAAAATCTTTTATAAATTTACATAAAAATATTCTATTCCATTACATAAAAATATTCTATTCCGAGCCCTAAGAGTTAATTTAATTGGTCAAATCAACCTTCAAGTGTCTGGCCAATGGGAGGTCACAGGGTCAATTCCTGAAAGCTCTTGGGTTCAAGACAGTAAATAGGCCAAGGGGTGTTTCGCCTGGTGTCCACTCAATGTTGAACAACCGTGGAACTGTGGACATAACGGCTACCCACTGAGCTAAATAGCGGTGAACCAAAAAGTGGAAAAAAAAAATATTCTATTCCATTCTAATTCAAAAAGCATGAAATTTCAAATTAAAATTAAACAACAATTATAAACATACATAAAAATATTCTATTCCATTCTAATTTAAAAAGCATGAAATTTCAAATTAAAATTAAATAATAATGAGATGTCACATTAAAGATTGAGAGTGATGTAGCTACACAGTGAACTCACAAGTTAAGCGATTCAACAATTACATAGTGCTCTGCTTCAAAAAATATGTGAATAAAGGAAAGGGAGAAGGTATTGTGTAACGCACAGGGCTCTGCTGCACAACAAAAATCTCAGTTGGTCGATTCCAGAAAAGCCTGGTTATATTTCTTTGAATTGAAACAAGATACGTCAAGGGAGAGCGAAGGCTTCAGCCTTGTTTAGAAACTTATTGATCCGAGAATAACACAAGCGCCAACTCTGAACTGTGACTCAATGTTTCTCCCTACAACTCACTCTCCCTATTCTATCGACAAATGTGCTTCCTTTTATATAGCGAAACAGAGGATGTTTACAAAATACAACGACTTACAACACTAAATTCCTTAATAAATTGCATCAAAACCTCGTAATCGAATTCCTAAAAGACAGTTATGTGGACGAACGCATGTACACTGAAGCTGCAACTATTTAAGCAATGAAACCCTCCATTATATAGTGTATTTAATTGGTAGATAATGGCCTGCAGTAAATAAGACTTTGTATAACTGAAATGGTAAGCACACTGCTGATGCCCCTCCATCCCCCTAGTTTATTGAAATTGAACATCCTTGTTGAAGGTTATATGCAGTCTTCCAGCTCTTCCTTTTCTTCCAAAATCCAAACCTATCTCACTCTGTACAACCCATTTTGATAACGAAATACTTTTTTCTATATCTCCTTACTGAACTAATTCTGATGAGCAGTTTGAGGGAATATTGTATTCCCATGACTTTGTCAATTACCATCTCCATGCTACTTGCAATTTGCTGTAAATCATTCTCGGCATTCTCCTTTCTTTATTTATTTAATACGCATGTTCTTGGCCTACTTGCTCTTTTTCTTCCGCATCATCGCTGCTTAAGAGATCTTCACCATCCCATTCCTTTGCACCTTTCATCTATGCTACTACGCCAGGCTTAACCTTATCACATCCCTCAATCCTAATAATTTGTTTTGAAAGACCTCCCTTTGTTTCAAAAGATCTCCCTTGTCACAATGGTCAGAAGACCCATAATCATACAATCTTTCGTTCTCAAATTTGCCTTCGCAGTTGCTTTCAGCTGCAACATTTTCATTGTTCTTTGTTGCAGTTCTGCGATGCCCTTTTTTGGCACCTCTATTTCTTGGCGCAAGAACTGCATTTGATCAACGGTCTTCACCTCTGACTAAATATGGAATGGGATAACGGCACAGCAATTTCTCCCTTTTTCGAATATACCCCCATTGGAATTCAGTATCTAATCTTTGTTGAAATGGACAATGAATTGACCGAAATTGCAGATTCTGATTGATTACACCAAAGGATTCAGCCACCTCAAAAACACACACTTAATCAAAGTTGGAATTCGGTATCTAATCTTTGTTGAAATGGACCATGAATTGACCGAAATTGCAGATTCTGATGGATTACACCAAAGGATTCAGCCACCTCAAAAACATTCACTCAATCAAAATAGGCAATCTCTGGATCTGATATTCAGCCCCCTCAAAAACACCTACTTAATCAAAATAAGCAATCTCTGGATCTGATATTCAGCCACCTCAAAAACACCTACTTGATCAAAATAGGCAATCTCTGGATCTGATATGTGCAATTTTATCAATCCAAAACAATTTTATCTAGATCGTAGGTTTAACCTCTTGCTGTTTTCAGCCGACCGGAATGGGTGAAAATATTGTCCCGTTATCACACTCTTTCAAATATTGCCAACTTATTTTTGTTAAATACATAGGCAAAGACAGAATGAAACCAGTTGTAAAGACATGCTGCTTTGAAATATTGCCAACTTATTTTTGTTAAATACATAGGCAAAGACAGAATGAAACCAATGGTAAAGACATGGGAAAGCAGATGAATGAAATTAATTGGAAATACATGGGTTTTGCGTACCTTTCTCATTATTAAATAGATTTTACCATAAATTAAGAATCTTCTAAAATATATTTTTAAAAATATTTAATCTAATTGTGTTTAAAAATATCTCCTAAAATAACTCTGACTAATAACCAATTATCCAACCATTTCAGTTAACAGGAAAGATTAATTTTAGCACTCCCTTTTAATTTCAACGGTTACATTTATCAACACTAACAATGCCGAAATGTTATATATGAAACTTAAAATAATTTTTTCCTAATAGTTTAGTGAAGATATCTGTGAATTGATATCTAGATCCACACAATTGAAGAAATATATCACAATTGTTTACAAACTTGTAAAGGAAGTGATAACCGGTGTAAATGTGCTTTTTTTTAAAATATATAATTAATATTAGATAATTCTATTTTTTTTTTTAATATAAGGTGGTAAGATGTAAAATTTATCTAATAATGAGAATGACCTGAAATGAATGATGTGTTTCCATTAGTTTCATTTCTGTCTTTACTTCTCTGTTTAACATGATGCTAGAGCGGGCTTAAGCCTTAAGCCTCGTCATAGAGTGGAGAGTCAATCATAAAATCCAAGGGATTGAATTCCAGAGTGTGAGATCGAGGGACGCAGATATGCCGCCGCGGTTGAGAAAATGGAGGAGCCACCCTGCCACAAACTCCAAGTCTATTCACCAACTGGAGCACGACAGTTTCAGGTTACATTCCTCGTCCTCTACAATTCGCACATCGGTGGAAGATTGTTGAAGGAACGAGTTTTAACATGGCTTCGTTCGCAGCGATAATGAATCGGGCCACCAGTATTTTATGGGAAGAAGCTCCTTAACTTTTGTGCAGTTTTTATTTGGAAGGTTAAAGATTTTGTAAGCTCATATTTAGTAAATCATTTTCCTTTTATATTTAGAAAAACATATAGCTTCATATTTTTATTGGTGTTGGTAAAATATTTATTTCCATTTTAGTAACTAAAAATAAAGAAGTATAAGAACAAAAAGTTTAAATTGTAAAGATATGAAGGAGATAAATTTTAACGGAAGATTTTTATTTTAGTCTTACGATTTATTTTAATGGCTTATTAAGTGATTTTGGGTAGATGTTAGGTGTTGTCTGTTGAGGTTATAAATTTATTTGGAAAGGTATTTTTGTGATTTTTTTTTCAAAAAATCTGATTATAGGAGTGTTTGAATAATTTTTTTGATGGTGAAAATAGATCTAGCACCATCAAAAACCCTCTGGGCACCCAAAACTTGAAGTTTGATAACTATAACCCAGATTTCCCAATTTTTTGCCAGATTTTGGAAAAAATCAAGCAGAAAATTTCACTATTTTTGGGAAGTAGTGGAGAATGACTTCACAAAGCCAGATCAAACAATTTTAGGTTTCATGTCTAATGCCTAGAGAAATCAACTTGTAAAATGGATGAAGGAGAATAAGGTCAAGTTTTGGATCCAGGGGTTAGCAAGTGACTGTTTGCCAAGATAATGTGAGCATTCAGTGTCAAGCAAGCCTGAGATATTTTGGCATTAACATATCAAGGTAATGACAAAGTGAAGGCTGTGAAGCTTCAAATCCTCTCCAGAGAGTTTGAAAAGTTGAAGATGAAGGAGATAGAGAATATTGTCCAGTTTATGACCAGAGTTACAGGAGTTGTGAATCAGATCAAGACTCATGCCTGGAGAGACAATTGAAAATCAAAAAAATTGTGAATGAAGTTCTTGGGAGTCTTACTAATAAGTTGAAGATAGTTTTCATTACCATAGAGGAGTCCAAAGATCAATCCAAATTGACAGTAGAAGAATTTACGGGATCTATTTTGCCCATAAATCAAGAATCAACATGGAAGAGGAGTCATTAGAACATACATTCAAGACTGAGCAAAGATGTAGAGGAAGAGGTCAAAGAGGCAAAGGTAATCATCAAGCAGAATGAAGAGCTACACCAAAATAGTCAAGACAATCAGATCATTCTAAACACTCTCAGAATCAAAAAGGAGACGCAGAAACTGGATGGACAAGTCAAATGCACCATGTTATTAATGCAAAAATATGTATACTATGAAAGTGAATGCAGAAGGAAACAATGGCAGAGTTGATGTTTCCAAAAGTGAATGCAGAAGGAAACAATGGCAGAGTTGATGTTTCCAAGATTAAAGAAAATACATCTGAATCAATGTTCATCTCATGTCAAATCACTAAAAAAAGATCGAAACAAAGGTCTTTGATTGCTGGACATTCACTGCAACAATTACATAACAGGTAACAAAAAAATATTTTCTAACATCGATAGCTCCCAATACCATGTTAGACAGATAAGCAGAGAGATGAATGAAATCAATTGAAAATGGAAAATGTATAGAGCCTTGCATGCCATTTTTATCAGTAAATAGATTTTACAATTAGGTCCAGAATTTTCTTTAAATGGTCTAAGATTAGTCGTTTCTAGAGATATCAAGAATTTTATAAAAATATATGGACTAATAATGTTTAAAAAGTCTCTGTACAAATTATCGAACTGAGATCCAACTATCCAACAACTTCAATTAATGGAAGAGATTATACTTTAACAATTTCTGCTTGAGAGAATACTCTTCCATTCCTACTCTTTTATGCAGACATAATCTGTCCCACTATCTTAGCTTTTCTGCACAGGAATCATGCCTACTGTGATTTCACGATTTCAAATATCACAGTACATTCTTTACTGCAATTTTGTCATCACAAAAATCTACAGGCTCCACTGCTACTTTTTCTTTGGACTATAAGATAGTAAAATCTTCTCCCAAACTTCTCTTCGTCTTTAATACGCATTCAAATACAAGCTTCTCCATTATTGTGCATCCTTCATCACGTTCGTTTCACTGGTGAAAGAATTTGTTGCTTTGGAATTGCATCGCTTTCCTCTCCACCGTCATCTTCATTCTTGTCGTTTCTCATAGGAATAGCTTCAACGTTTTTCTTATCTGCACACACATCAACTATTGCAATCTTATATCAATTCCTGTAGGCACTCCAACGTTGGCACTATCTCAGCTGCATGCTTTCCCCACTCTTCTGGTAAGAACTCACTTCCACCATGCCGCTACAAACGGACAACTATCCTCAACCACTACCTCTTCCACTGCTGCTCATTCTCCATAGCCGTTGTTTTTGCTTACTTCTGCACCTTAATCTCTCCTTGCTTTCTTCTGCCCCTTGATATCTGCTACAAATCATCCTAACCTTCGCAGCAATTTAGCCATACTGACCACTGCAACTCTTTCCACTTCTTAGGCTATGTGTAACAATGCATCTTGATATTCCTATCTTAGCCATTTTACAGTAGTAACCTGTACAACTCAACAAAACAAACCATGCTCTCCTTTTGCATTTAATTACTCAACTTGTAGACAAACCTTCACTTAGACTTGACTCAGAAAGACAGGGACTCATGAACACGGATACAGGGAGTCTGACGTAGCACAGCTGTCGCTTCTTGCTGTTGGATCTGGCCTGCCAATCCAACAGCTGTGATCCATTGCAGGTGGGTGAATGGTGAGCTAGGTCTGTCCCGGAACCACCTGCAATCCGTCTCAACCATTGGACTGTGCCCCGTAATCGGACAACCGGTGGAGGTCCGCCTGGGTTAAGGTCACTTCATTTTTTACCCACAACCTCTCCTCACCGTTTGCTCGCACTCTCATCCAATGGTCCACATCACTTTTGGGTCTTTTTGCATGCATTTGACCGTCTCAGATCAACTCAAGGGCCAAGATTATTTGAACTAGGTGTTAATTAAATGAAATATAATTAGGGAGGTGAACCATGGATGCGTGGCGTTCTTAAAACCCTGCCAAAATTAGGAGATCGTCTTGGTTTTATTGTAGAGCCATCAGCCATGCATGAAGAATGGAACGAAGCATAGAGATGAGGACAATGGAAAAGAGGGCAAGTTGCAGAGGAAGATCAAAGAATCCAGCTGTTGAAAATCAAAGATGGGTGAAGAATTGTATTATTATTATTATTTTATTTTTTTTATATAATTTATAAGAGTTTATTTGGCAATTTCATTAATTCAAAAGATTTATTGAAAATTGCAGAAAATTTTTTGAACATCTAAATGTGGTAAATTTTAGTTTCCGGCATATAACAGAAATTTATGATTGAAAGTATTTAATGATTTAATTTGTGTAATTAGATTTGTGTGCATGTATGTGTTTTAGCAAAATTTGTGTGCATGATTTTAATTCGAGACTAAGTACTTTTTTAGCTGTGTTTTATAAAACACATACATGGTTGTACGAAGTTTGGTATCAAAACTGCGGTATTCTACAGTGCAGAGAGAATTTCCAGTGGGAGTAGTGTCGAGTAGATTTTTTTAAGATAAACTTATAGTTACAGCAAAGAAGTTTTGTTGGGTAGAACTTTAAGTAAAAAGAACTTTTGCAAGTGTAGTGGTATGGTTAATAAGAGAGAAGCAAGTGGTATGATTAATAAGAGAAGCAAACATGTAATGTAGAGGTGAAAGTCAATGTGGAATGTGGAGGTGTTGTGAATGAGGTAAGTGATGAGGAATTGGAAGTTGAGACAGTTGAAGTTTTCGAGGAAATAATTATTATAGTATTGACATATTTGAGGGAAGAAACAAAGATGGAAACCCCTATCTATTCAAAAAGCTTAAACCTAGAAGACTTAATTGACTGGACAAGAGATATGGAAAATCCTTTGATATGGACCAAATTGAAGAACCTAAGAGAGCAAAGATGGCTTGCATAACACTAAAAGAGCATGCATCCTTATGGTGGAACAATGTGTAACTATAGAGGGATAAAAGAGAGCGTAGACAAAATCAAGCCTTGGGATAGAATGGTGGCCAAATTTAAAGGTAAATTTCTCCCTATTGACTATACCTTGAATTTGTATTAGAAAGTTATAGAACCTTGGGAAAAAGATATAACTATAAAAAATATATAAAGAACTTTTATACACTGTAGTAGGTATGCCGATAGTGGTGAAGGAGCGGATGTTGCTGCTAGGTATATTAATAGCTTGAGGCATGCTATTCAAGAAGCATGGAGTACAGCGAGAGTTATGACAATTGGGGAAGCCTATCAACTTGCCCTAAAAGTTGAGGAGAAATTTTGAAGAAGACAATCAAATACTCAAAGAAAAACTATAAGAGGTAAAGGTAGAGGTACATTTGGAAGACGACAAAACAATGGAATTAAGAGTGAGGAAGGAAACAGTGAAAATGTCATAGAACAAAGACTTGAGAGAAGTAATGAAGCCTTAAGAGGGAGAGGAAGCTTTGGAAGAAGAAAAAACTTTAGAGGTGGAGGGGCTGGAAAGTCCCTAATTATTTTCTAAAACTGCCAACACTAAGGCTTCAATATATTGAATTTCCAAAAAATTTACATACTAATAAGAGGAAAGAGAGTAAGGCTCATGTTGCTTAAGGAGTTGAGGGCGCATCTAAATATGTAACTATTGATAATGTCGATGAAACAAGAGCAAGGAGATCATTTGATGTTCAAAAGGACATTGTGTAGAAGAAAAAACGCAGACCAAAGGAAGTCAATTTTCAAGCCCATTGCAAAATTGGAGGTAAGTGTTGCTCTTTAATTGTTGATGAAGGTAACACATAAAATTTAGTAACCATATAGGTCATTGAAAAACTAAATTTGGAATGTAGATTGCAGCCTAATGCCTATCGGGTCTCATACAAAAGGGACATCATGTCAGTGTTTCCAGTAGTGCTTGATAAGTTTTCATATGGAAGATATCATGATAGAGTGTTGTGTGATGTGCCAATGGATGCATGCTATCTATTATTGGGTAGCCCTTCGTAATATGATAAAAGAATTGTTCATGATGGTGTGAAGAACACATTTTAGGTTAGAGAATTATGGGAGGAAGATTAGAATGCTTCCTATGAAGGAGGAAAAGGGTAAAGCAACAATAATAACAATTTCAATAGTGGAAGAAGAGTATGTTATATTTAGCCAAAGAATTCTTGAAGGAGGAAAGAAAAGCAACATGTTGTTTGCTATTAGTCCAAAGAATTGATGCCCAAAAATGAGGAAAATGAAATTTCTAAGGGAAGTGGGAGTGTTCGCTGAGTTTAAAGAGGTTATTTGACATGGGTTTATCTATGGATTAAACCATGTCAAAAGCATTTCACATCGAACAAATTTTATATTAGGTTCTAGTTTGCCTAACAAGGCATCAGACATAATGATCTAATTGAGCCCATGTGCAAAGCTCTTTGTACTAGCAACAAAGAGGTGAAAAGAATTAAGAATATGCATTAATTCCAAGACCATTAACAAATTACAATTAACTACAAATACCCATTACCTAGGATGGGTGACTTAATGGATTGCCTGAATGGCATGACAAATTTGACAAAAGTAAATTTAAAAGTTCGTATCATCAAATTATAATCCATGAAGGAGGTGAATGGAATCTCCTTTTAAGACCAAGGAGGGGCTTTATGAATGGATGGTCATGCCATTTGGATTACGAAATCTACCATGTATCTTTATGAGAATAATGAATGAACTGTTGAAGCTTTATCTCAATAAGTTTGTTGTTATCTACTTAAATGATATTTTGATGTTTTGAAAGAGTAAGGAAGAAACTTTAAGGCATTTAAGAAAAGTATTTGAGCGGTTGAGGCGGGAGAGATTATTAATAAATCTAGAGAAGTGTATCTTTATAAAAGAGGAGTTAGTTTATTAGGGTTTTTCATTTCTCAATAAGGCTTAAAATTGGATTTTAAAAAGGTGAAAGCAATAAGAATGCCCAGTTCCTAAGAGAACTATTGAAGTGCAAAGTTTTCATGGCTTAGCTAACTTTTATACGAAGTTTATAAAAATATTTCAACAGGATATGTGCACCTTTGACTACTTGCATCAGGAAATGTGAATTTAATGGAATGCTATTGCATAGAGAGGATTTGAATGTTAAAAATGAAGTCAATAAAAGTTTGATGTTGGGTTTGCCAAACTTTGATAAGGTTTTTCTAGCTAAATACGACTATATGGGATAATTATTGGAGCAGTGACCACATCCTTACACTTTGGGCCATCATTGAGGAGGCACGACATAACTCTTAGAAAGTTTACTACTACTTTGTGCACTTTCATAAACCTTTGATTTCATCCTTCGAGGAGATTTGTTCTAGAGACTTTGAGATATTGGTATCTCAGATACCTTACGAACTGCCATTATGTGCCTTTATGAGTTGGTTATTGGTTTTCTATGTTGAGAAACCTAGGGGGCAACAACATAGGATGATTTCTCTTACTTTGATCACTGTTTGTGGTGTAATTTTACTTTTCTTAATTAACTTCTTCTTTTACGTGATTATTATTAGTATTCTCTTCATTAGACAATTACCAAACCATAAAGAACAATAAGACAAATGACATAATATATAGGTGATCAGCCAGGGCCAAAACCTCTCCAACTTTGAGAGGAAAACCCACAAGAATTCTTCTTTTATAAAATCTTAAATTGACGAACTTCAAGACCTAGACCCTTGACTAAAATCTTCTCCAAGACCAAGTCAAACCTTGCCCCTTTTCTTGTCAAGTCAAACAAAGTCAACCTTGACTTTGAACTACTACAACAAAACCTTCTTCTCTAATTTCGACCCTGCAACACTAGATTACTTATCTTCCTATAATTATTGGCCTCATGTAGCTTCCTGCAATTTTCTCACATGTGAGGTAATTAGGGCAATTCTAGCCCTTTTTCTCCTTCGATTGACTATGCTTCTTCTCTTCAAAACTTTGGCCTGCAATTTAGACTGTTTTGGCACCAGAATTTGGCTCTCAAGTGTGATTGAAGTTCGAAATCTATTCTGCAGTGGATGCCCTAGCTTCATCCCACATGTGTGAGAGTTTTTAACCAAAAAATGTCCTCAAACGATACTTCTCCTTCTTCGCTTTTTCCTCTACTTTCTTCGTTGCCTTCTTGTGCACTTGGTCGAGTTTCTTGTATGTGATTGCTGCTTCCTAAGGTGATCGACTATTCTTCCTTATATAGTCTTCTATTCCCTTGAAAATAGGTCATCTTGTCATATTTTCTAGGCCAACTTGACATGTTTGGAAGGCCGACTTGTTGCTTGCATTTTGACTTAGTCTTGGAGAGTCCCTTGACTCTATTTTGACTCAAATAATTTTCTTTCACAATATGTAGAATGTCCCAAATGGGTCTTTCATACATGACAATGACTTAATGACTTATAGTCTCAATGAAAAGCCCTAGGAGCTCACAATGGGAGCTTTAAGCTAAAAAAAAATTCCTTAAGCATGAAACCCATACCTCAAGAACAACAATAATAAATTTATTTTTCTCATTACATTAAATACATAAAATCATGATTACATATGTCATTATGAAGATCGAACCTAGTTATATATTTCAACACTCCCCCTTAACTAGGGAGGTATTCATAATCCATACAAGGTACCTCGACATTCTCAATCTGAAGAATTCTCATAATCTAATCCATCTGCATATCATCATATCAACTAGCATTGTCACATAGCAAGACCTTGACTAACAACCCTATCTCTCCACAAGATCAGAGCACAATGCTGGCGAGACAAATGACTGGTAGACACCATCACCATTGTCTCTCAAGGCACATAGCCCACTCGAGTGTCCATAGGGTATGTCTTCCCATGACTATTCTTATTTTGGATTCCTAGTCCTCAAAGAATATCAGTCCTCTACAACTACTCTTATCTTGGATGCCCTACATCATCCTCAAAAAGTATCGGATGCCAGATATTTACCCAATCCTCCATTCTTTCTTCCAAAGTGATAACAAGAATGATGTGTCTATCTCTCCTCGTGGGCTTCACTAAGACTTACGGTTGTTAGTCCTGGCATAGTGCATGACATGCAGTAGAGAACCATATATGTCACTCCCTTCTTAACCAAGGAAGACCGACCCATTCCTATAAAAGGAATGTACTCAAGCTCCCTCTTAACCAGGGTCTTGTCTAAGCTCCTCTTAACGAGGGTCTTGTCCAAGATCCCTCTTAACTAGGGACTTATCTTTAGTAGCTCACTTGTTCTTTGGTGAAGATCATGGTACCTTCAGCTGCTTGAATAGAAACTCCTTTCGATGTCATGAATTTCATCTTTATCATTATGGAGCCTTCATCTTTTGGGACTTCTTGGTAGGGCTGCGGACATCGACCATCCATCACTTTCCTTCATGAACTATGTCAGTCATGTCATCCTTTTTCTTTCATCAAAAAGTGATCTACTAGATCATATCTGGATTTTCTTCATATAGCTACCTTATCATGTTTCCTTTAGGATCTTCTATCCCACCACATGAGTACTAGTTGTGGGTGACTTCCTCAACTCTCTTTCGGTAGCCCTGTATCAACCTATCTAGATATTGTTCAAAAATCAAAACTAAACATCAAAACAAAATTACCTTTTGTGATGGCCCTTCATCATGACATCCACTTGTTGCGACATCAACATCCTACATACATATTGACACATCTCCAAGATATTCAATGTCAAGGGTCTTCTTTCTTTTCAAACTTTACCAAGGTGTTCATACCTTTCCCATGGAGATACCATGGCCAATTCTTCTAGTAATCGGATGTTGATTTCCTTTTCTATGTGACCATAGTTGCATCTTTCATGATCTCTTCTTTCTTTCTTCACATATTGCTTCCTAGGAACTTCCATCCATAGTTCCTTCATCCTTGTCAACCACCTCATATTCCATATGAGGACATATTATGTTGATTTCATCTATTCAATATGTGAACGATGCCTTCATGCATCCTTCCAACCAAAGAGATCCCTTTCCTTTGATCATACACATGAAGTAGATTATTCATCCATGCTATCAACAATATATGATGACTTATTCTAAACATATGCATGCATACCTCTTTTCTTCTTTCGGTCATCTAGGCTAACTTCAACAGCTTCCTTTCCTTGATTGAGAGTACTTCAGACATCTTGACATGTTGCATTCCTTTGTCATCATACTGTCATTCTTTTAAACAATGAATTTCATCCAAGGTGGAATTCTTAGTGAGACACTTTTTCTTCCAAGAGATGAACCTTCTAGTGAAGATTCCAACAGAAGATCTTGACTATCCTCATCCAACAAATGCTCCTTTCTAATGATGTATGATGAGCTTTACACTTGATGACTTTCTACTACCCATAAGTAGTACTTATGCTTCCAATGAGATTTCCAAGAGCCCCTTTCTCCTATGATGACTGCTACAATCATGTAGACTTTTACTTCAACTATCTGTCAAGCTTCTTGTACTGATGGCATGAGGTCTTCCTTCAATCGTATTCTATTATGATGCCATCCTTAATGTGATGCATCCTATCATACTTTACCGATTGTAATTCTTTAACCATGGCAGAGGTCTTCCATCTTCTACTTCTATGAACTAGGAATCCATAGTTCTATAACTACATCGTGAATAGTGCCGAAGGATCTAAGGGTGTGTATAGTTCCCTCCTTCCATCATGCTTCTCAAAGGATCAACCCATCCATTGTTACTTCTTGTACCTGCAATATTAACAAGCACCCCAAACAAAGAATATGATACCAAAACATGATTTCAAGTTACTTTTCTAGGGTTTTATGCAATCAAGAGGTCATCCTAGGGTTTCTTAAGTTCAAACCCTAGATCATGTTATGTCACACTAGGGTTTATCCCATACCCTAGAATCCTAACACACCCTAGAAATCAAATCACAGGGAACAAGTACCTTAACCTTAGGGTTTCTTATGAACCATCTATAGTTCAAAATACAAGCCCTAGAGTCATAACATTAACCCTAAAGCATCTTATGATGGACCCTTGAAATAAAAAATATCATACATACCTCATGGATACCTACCTGTAGTGCTTCATATTTTCGGATGCCATGGTTCCTTCACAAAGGTACTGTTATCTTTGCTGACCTTTTTTCTATCTTCAAGACTTTTTACTGTTCTTCTGATGGGTCCTACTTCTGTTCAAAATGGCAACAAGAAATGTTAAAAATAGAAATACTATAAATAGCATTTCAGATACCAGTGTTGGATATAGCAACAAGGAATGATAAAATAGAAATGGTAAAAATAGCATTGCTATAAATAGCATTTCAGGATAGATTTCAATTTTGTTTAGTCCCTGAACTAAAATTGAGAATTAAAATTCCAAATTGATCTTAGCAGCTGTTTGTAAAATAATTAATTAATTCATCTTGAGTTAATTAATTGGAGAAAATCAAACATGAAGTCTATGTGAAGACGTGCAACAGTTTCTCCAATGATTGAGGAAGTTATCCCTTGATTAAAGTGATTGGGATGAGTTGTACTTTGAGTTGTAATTAGTTAGCTCAGTTAACTGAGTTAAGTCCAGTTATATTAGTTCCAATAGTTTGTGGAACGGATTGTGAGTTCAGTTAGTTAATACATGCATGCATGTAACTGCTGCACTTTAGATAATTGAATATTCTCTCATAAATAACTCATGCATGTCAGTTTAGTCAGAGACCCAATTGAAATCAGAGGAAGGGACATTGTACTATCAGTTGGAGGATTTTTCCTATATAGGAAACTCATCCATGCAGAAGGAATTATATCCTTCAGGATTGTGCAGTTATTTCAGAGGTCAGTGTTGTTTGTGAGGTGAGAATCACACAGGTTGCAATTGGAGGGCCCAGGAAAAACTGCGCAAGGAAACAGGAAGCTTGGAGGACTGAAGGAAGACACAGGTATTGTCTACTCTATCTATGAGCGGTAATGAGGGATTCTACTGAAAGATGGATAGCTTGTGAGCTAAAGCTTTGTGTAATCCTCAGATATTTCCACTTCTATGATAATACAAATAGTGGGGTTTTTAGCTAAGGCTTTTCCCAGAGTATTCTTCTGTGTTCATGGGTGATTGATTTATCATTCTTTGTTATATGTGTTCTATTTGATCTTACTCATAATCGATTAAGCTTCCGCAAGTTTGTTTATACAAGTAGATCAAGTATTTTTCTTTAGTATATTGCATTATTAGGTGATCTACAGTGGGAATTTCTACATGGTATCAAAGCAAATGTGATTAGAGCTGTGAACAGTATACAAAGAAGAGAAATCGAAGTAACAAAAAAAAAAAAAAAAAAAAAAAAAAATTGGGCCGCAAGTTTGCAGAGCAGATCTGGAAATTTTTGTGCAAATTTTTTAGAAACAAATAGCAGATCTGGATTCCTTGCGAAAAAATACCCAAATTCAAAAAAACAAATTGGCTGAATCGAATTTCGGATGAGGAGATATCGCTGATTTAAAATCAGCTCTTTTTCCAGAAAATTTCGTGACGACAGGAAAGATGAAACAAGTTGGTGTGCTAGACAAGAAGCTATATGCACTTGATGTACAAGATGCATCCAAAGCCTTGAGGAGCAAGGCAAAGGTTAGATACTCGGTGGTTGAAAGGGAGAGTAAATTACCTCTCAACATACAGCCCCAGAAGAAGTCTCAGACAATTATGGAGGAGCCACAAGTGGAGATGCTGAGAGGAGACCGAGTGGAGGCATCCACTCATGCAGCGACCTCCAGTAGGGGGAAATTTTGAGCCAAGTGGGCAGAGGGAGCACATGCAACCATACTTCCAAGTGTGAGGTGGGGCAATGTGAAGTGATAGTCCCAAGAAGGCTGAAATAGGGGTGGGATCCTTGAGGTACCCAGCTTCTTTGATTAGACCTTGCTACCGGAGCCCCGACGAGGAGTAGCAGGACTGGCTGAGTGGCTAGAGATAGATGCAGATGGAGTGACAAAGGGAGCTTCAGCATCAGAAGGTGTTTCTAGCCCAACAGGGAGGTCAGTTGGGAGATCAGTTACTTACTTCTCAGTAATTGACTTGCAGTGCAGCAGTGGGTAGCACGATGCAACATGATGAGAGGAGGTGCAGTGCGGATGCATGCTGGGAGATAGAACCAACAACAACATGGATGCAGCAGGAGGAATTAGTGTGACTGATGCAGTCATAGTCAAAGTGATAGAGGCTAGAGCAGTCAGATACCGAAGAGCACAGAGGTGTAGAGTTTTTAGTTGACAGAGGCAATAGCAGTTAGAGACTTTGATGACAAAGGCATCATTTAGATTCAGGTTGGATGTTTTTTGTTTCTAGAGTTGCTAGAGCAACAACACTAGGGAGAAGTGTTGCATGTAGAACATTCCAAAGGTTCAGGATCAAGTTCGAGTTGAATGCCTTTTTTGTTGAGAGGGAGTGTTAAAAATAGAAATGCTATAAATAGCATTTTAGGTATCAGTGTTGGAGATAGCAACAAGGAATGATAAAATATAAATGCTAAAAATAGCTTTGCTATAAATAGCATTTCAGGATACATTCCAATTTTAGTTAGTCCCTAAACTAAAATTGAGAATTAAAATTCGAATTTGATCTTAGCGGATGTTTGTAAAATAATTAATTAATTCATCTTGAGTTAATTAGTTGTAGGAAATCAAACATGAAGTCTATGTGAAGACATGCAACAATTTCTCCAATGATTGAGGAAGTTATCCCTTGATTAAAGTGATAAGGATGAGTTGTACTTTGAGTTGTAATTAGTTAGCTCAATTAACTAAGTTTAGTCTAGTTAGATTAGTTCCAACAGTTTGTGGAACTGAATGTGAGTTCAGTTAGTTAATGCATGCATGCATGTAACTTGTGCACTTTAGATAACTGAATATTCTCTCATAAATAACTCATGCATGTCAGTTCAGTCAAAGACCTAGTTGAGACAAGAGGAAAGGACAATGTACTATCAGTTGGAGGATTTTTCCTATATAGAAAACTCATCCATGTAGAAGGAATTATCTCCTTCAGGATTGCACAGTTATTTCAGAGGTCAATGTTGTGTGTGAGGTGAGAATCACACAGGTTGTAGCTGGAGGACCCAGGAGAAACTGCGCAATGAAATAGGAGGCTTGGAGGACTGAAGGAAGGCACCGGTGTTGTCTATTTTGTGTATGAGCAGTAGTGAGGGATTGTAGTGAGAGTTGGATAGCTTGTGAGCTAAAGCTTTGTGTAATCCTGAGATATTTCCACTTGTATGATAATACAGATAGCGAGGTTTCTAGTTGAGGCTTTCCCCAACATATTCTTCTGTGTTCATGTGTGATTGATTTCTCATTCTCTGTTATTTGTGTTCTATTTGATCTTGCTCATAATTGATTAAGATTCCGCAAGTTTGTTTGTCGAAGTAGATCAAGTATTTTGCTTTAGTATATTGCATTATCAGGTGATCTACAGTGGGAATTTCTACAACTTCTTCACAAGTTCCTTTAAGACATAAAATGATTGTAGCTCCTTCCTGCTACCTTGATGGCTACATGACTTATTCTCAACAAAACTTCATAATGGAGATTCTTCTTGTTGCAATTATTTTATGCCTATAATTACTTGGTTCAACTGCTTACTAAAATGTATAGATGATTATCAAGGCAATTTCTTTGGAAGGGTGGCCTTCTTGAATTCCTGATTGTGTTACAGAGAATAAGTATATATGATTGGTGCCTGTGCTCTTAATGTCACATAAATTCGATTCAACACAATTTCGTGTTCTGTAATCAGTGATAGATAATATAAAGTTCTCGGTATTCTTGAGGAGATCAATCCTTCTTGAGGATACTTAGAAGTTAGGTTCAGTGGATGCTATAGATGATTTGGAGATGCAAAACAATCTTCTTTTTCCAAGCATAGAGGTTTGCTCTTCTTGCTAAAAAATTCAAATTTCCTTGAATATTTGAATTATGCATTCGACCTTTTGAAACAATGACGTAATATCACTTTGTTATATACTCAATTCAGAAGTCTACTTACTTGGTAAGGGGCTGATATTGTAGCCATAAATTCGCATAACATTGGAATTGGTTTCGTTCCTTTCAATAACTTAAGAGAGAGAGATATAGGTCAATATAACTTCTTTGCTATTTTGAGATCAGATCTTGAGAATTTTGTTCCCATAATTTTCATCAAGCCTTCTTCTTGAGTTTGGTCCTTGAGTATCCTTTCTTGAAGGTTGATCCTCTTGATGATTTCCTTGTACTTCGACCTTGAGTGTCCTTCTTGATGTCCTCTTTTAATGCCTTGAAGTTTTTCAGTGATCCTTTTGATGGTCTTCTATAAACTGCCTTTTCTTGACTTGTCACCTTAGCTTTGATATGATGTTGAGAAATCTAGGTGGCAACAAGATAGGATGATTTCTCTTACTTTGATAATTGTTTGTGGTGTACTTTTACTTTCCTTAATTAACTTATTCTTTTACTTGATCATTATTAGTATTCTCTTCATCAAACAACTACCAAACCATAAAGAATAATAAGACAAAGGACACAAGATATAGGAAATTAGCCAGGGCCAAAACCTCTCCAAATCTAAGAAGAAAACCCGGAAGAATTATTCTTCTTATAGAATCTTCAGTGGACGAACTCCAAGACCTAGACCCTTGACCAAAAACTCCTCCAAGACTAAGTCAAACCTTGCCCTTTTTCTTGTCATGTCAACAAAAGTCAACCTTTACTTTGAACTACTGCAACTTCTCCTTCTTCTTGACTTTCAACCCTACAACACTAGATTGCTTTTCTTCTTGTAATTCTCAACCTCCTATAGCTTCCTGCAATTTTCACATGTGTAAGGTAATTAGGGAAATTCTAGCCCTTTTCTCCTTTGCTTGACTAGGCTTCTTCTCTTCAAAACTTTGGCCTGCAATTTACACTGTTTTGGCACCAGAGTTCGACTCTTAGGTATGACTGAAGTTCGATCTATATTCTACCTTGGATGCCCTAACTTCAGCGAACACATGTGAAAGCTTCTACCCAAAACAATCCTCAAAATATACTTCTCCTTCTTCGCTTTTTCTTCTACTTTGTTCGCTTCTTTCTTGTGCTCTTGGTCAAGTTCCTTGTATGTGATTGTTGCTTTGAAAGGTAGTCGACTAGGCTTCCTTATATAGTCTTCTAGTCCCTTCAAAATAGGTGGACTTGCCACATTTTCTAGGCTGACTTGACATGTTTGGAAGGTTGACCTGTTGCTTGCATTTTGACTTGGTCTTGGAGGGTCCCTTGACTCTATTTTGACTCAAATAATTTTCTTTTACAATATGTAACATGCCCCAAATGGGTCCTTCATACATGGCAATGACTTAATGAATTGTAGATTCAATGACAAGCCCTAGGAGCTTATGATGGGAGCTTTAACCTAAAAATAAATTTCCTTGGCATCAAATCCATGCCTCAAGAACAACAATAATAAATTTATTTTTCTCATTAGATTAAATACATAAAATCATGATTACATATGTAATTATGAACACCAGACCTAGTTACATATTTGAACAATTTATGCACAACACAATCTCTTATGAGATTTTATCAAAAGTACCATTGAGGTTAAACACGACTCCCATTGTCCCTTACTTTATTTGGGATCTACAATGATAACTTGGAGTTCTTCTGAAATGAACACATCTAGGATGGAGATGCGTGCCTTCTCCTCCATGTCTTGATTTCTATCCTACTTTTTTCCAATAATGTGATCGTTCTAGCTTCACCCCTTGAAGAGTTGTAGAGACAACTAAATACCTTGGCCCTCTTTTTTGACCTTAGATGGTTGACGATCAACCTAGGTAAAACCAAAGGCCATGATCTTCAACGGGTTGAAGACCCTCTTTAATCACCATTTCGTTTTCAGAGGAGAGAAGATTGAAATCACTTACCTTTAATCTAGACCATGCACATCAACCCTGAGTTAGCACGGGTTGTGGTTCCTTGGCTCTTCTTGAGAGGGAATGTTTCTAGAACCATTTTTGGGGCATATCCTCCAATCTATCACTCATGACCACTCTTGTTTAGCCCATGGTTTTATACAACTCTAAGGTGTGGGGACCTAGTCAACTAGATTTTGATTGGTCTTCAATAGAGAGAGTATAGATCATCCTACTTTGTTGCATCATTAGTTGCAAGTAGATACTCCCCTAGCCCATCATCCTCACACAGTATGGGGCTTTTCCCTTTTGGATTGAGATGGTGTTTGGCCTTGTCTCACCCTTGCATTGCAATTGGAGTTTCCTCAATACAATAAAGGATAGGATTGGTATCCCTAATTGACCTATCACTCATCTGAGTCCATTGGATCCACTAGTTCTCTAGTTCGTTATTAATGTTGGTATGTTAGGGTCTTTGATCTCCTAACATTTATTGCATTATGATGGATTGAATTCATTCAAGTACTCCCCAGATTCACTCAACCACCTCTTACCTACATGATAGGATATGAACTTGATCATTAGAGAGAGAATATACATGTAGTTTGTGTAAAGTAAACCCTCAGGGTGGGTTGCGTCCAAAGTTAGCCTTGACATTGAGCACCTCATGGTTATGAGGGATTCATTATTTGACCCCATTGCACAATTTTCAATTGGATACGCACTCTTTGAATCCCCTTGGACCAATGTAGAGTTGGATCTCAGGCAATCTGAGAATAATCACTAGACTAGTCAATCAGACAGGACTAGTTATTTCATCTCTGTGAGATGGAGATTGAGCAGCACTACATCTTTTGTTGGCTGATTTACTACGAGATCTAAGGATTGTTGCATTGTCTTTTTTGAAGGTTATAAACACTTTGTAGTTTCTTTAGGTAACTTGACTATAGATGCTTGGCCTTATACATGTAGGAGGCTCACCATCTCTTCTTTTCTATCCTCTAACCACAACCACTGATGGGAACAACTTCATCTTAATGTATTAATTCTTGTTTTACAATGCTTCCAACTAAAGGTAGAAAGCGATAGATGGATAGTGATGACTCCAGATCATTGAGGACACAAAGCGCTATTCCCACCTCCATCAAACCTTGATGGCACTTCTAGACAAGATCTCACACTAGAAAATAATATAGCTACTAAGATGATGTCTTGTAGAACACAAAAACAAGTTCTTCCTTCCAGGAAACCACAAAACACTCATTTGAGATCCCACTCAATTATTCTTTCAAATCTACATGTCTATTTTGAGTATTCTCTATTCGACCTCAAATATTTTGATAGATGGCTCCAATGGACCATGATCACCTCTTACCACTTGTACCATAGGCTATAGAGCCATTCATTATCTTATACATCTTTCTCCTAGACTGCTTCTCCATTGTTGCGAGTTTTCATTCTATATTTTAGATTAGACTACTATATTACTTTACTTCACGCTTCTTATTTTCATGTAGGGTGTGCTTTAGTGCTCCTGCCTTATGTATACATCATTGTAACTAACAACAGTGACATTGACATATTTGGTCATTTCTTAGACATTAATACATTTACCTTATCTTATTTTATCTTCCATATCCTTAAGTAATTCAATGCCCAGTAGTCCTTTGTCTGTTGGATCATCCCATCTTGTTGTAGTGTTGTGTTTTTTGCCATATAGAACTTCAAATGGGATTATTTTTTAAGACGCTTGGTACCCATCGTTCTAGGAAAACTCAACCAATGCCAATAGTACTCTCACATGTATATCTTGTTCATCACATACATCCTTAGCATATCTTCAATCATTTGATTGACTCTCTCTATTTTTTCAAATTTTTATGGATGCAATGTTATACTAAAATTCAAATTTGAACCAAATCCTTTAAATAATCATTTCCAAAAGTTTGAAGTAAACTTTGGATCTATGTTTGGAACAATTTCGTTAGGTATCCCATGTAACTTGGAAATTTCCTTCATGTAGGAACCTTCTATAATATTAGTTGTCTTATGACTAAGTTTCATTAGAATAAAATGGAAAACCTTTGTCAACTTATCCACTACCACTATTATTGAATTTGATTGCCTAGTTTTCATAGGAAACTTAGTGATCAAATCAATGGTTACCACTTATTATTTCCACTTTCGAATTGGTAATGGATATACAAATATTGTTAGGTGTCTATGCTCAGCCTTCACTCTTTCCATTTCATGCACGTGGCTATGTAATCAGGCACATCCTTTTTCATTTATGGCCAAACGTATTGCCTTCTTATTGCTGCAAGTTTTTTCTGGTAACCGAGATATCTAGCATATGGGACATTATGGATTTTTTTAGCACTAACTTCCTTAATTCTCAGGAATTAGGAACATGCACTCTATTTTTATGTATGAGTATCCCATGTTCTCCTAGCTTATATTATTTAAATTTTGGTAGTACATATTCTAATAGTAAGCATTCTTTTTCCTATAGGTAATGTTCGTCTGTAATGGTATCCTCTAAAATTCTTCCATTTAAATCTCATATATGGATGTCCATGGTTGTAACATGCATGATATGCAACATCACCAACCTTTTTCTATTTTTCTTTGATATGCTTGTTTTTTCAAAGTTATATTAACTTAAAAAATTTGGTCATCTTGTTTTCCTCGCATTTAAAGTTGGTTGTTCAAACAGATATCTTAAACCACTGTGGCTTATCCTCCAATCAATTTTTTTTTTCCATTAGGTAACACCTCCACATCTTTAGTGCATGAACTATAGTGGCAAGCTCCAAGTTATGTGTTGCATAATTCCATTCATGTTGTTTATGATTTCTAGACTCACAACTAATGTCATGTCCATTTTGAGTAAGGACACCACTAAGTCCTTTGCATGCATTTTGCATAACACAAAGTTTTCATTTGGATATGCAATCTTCAACATATGTGCATTGGTAACTAAATCCTTCAATAGCTAGAAACTTTTCTCACATTTTATTGTCCAATTAAACTTTGTTCCCTGCTTTTGTAAGAAGTGATCGGATGAGCAATCTTGGATAAACTTGTTATAAACCGCCTATACTATCCAACTAATTCCTTGACATATTTGACCTTTGAAACATTATTTGGTGTTGGCCATCCCCTAATGGCTTTAATATTATTTGGAATCACTACTATGCCTTTGTCTAAAATGGTATCCCCCAAATAGTGGATCTATTCTTGGTAAAAGGAACAATTGCTTAGCTTGGCATACAATAATGTTCCCTTAACTCTTGTAACACCAATCTCAATTGTTGTTCATTTTCTTTCTTTGACTTGGATTAGATAAGTATGCCATCTAAGAACACAATGACAAACTTATCCAAATCATTTCTAAATATTCCATTTATCACGCATATAAGGACAATTTGTGCATCTATCAATCCAAATGGCATCACTACAACTTCATAATGTCCATATCTTTTTCTAAAAAATGTCTTGTTGATGTCTTCTTTCTTGATTCTCAGTTGGTGATATCCTATTCTAAATCTTCCTCTGAAAATATCTTTGCTCCTATTGGTCAATCCAAGAGGCCATCAATGTTTTATTCACAATTACAATGAGAGGGGGAGTGAATTGGTATAATGCCAAGTTTTACACGCCAAGTTTTACTTATTTAAAGCCAACCAAAGATCATAAAACATTCATAAATGGAAACATTTATGAGAGAAAATCACAAAGTTTTCTTATATGAAATATCTTGTAAACACCAACGTATTGGAGACACCAATCCCATCTGTTATTTTGTAGGCACCAACTTATAGGAGACACCAATCCCTTTTGTTACTTTCTAGGCACCAACCTACATGATACACAAATCCCCTCTGTTGCTTTGTAAGCAACAACTTATAGGAGACACAAACCCCCTCTACTATCATATTTGTAGGCACCAACCTATAGGAGACACCAATCCCCTCTACTGTCAGATTGTAGGCACCAACTTACATGAGACACCAAGCTCCTCTACTATCAGATTTGTAGGCACCAACATATAGAAGACACCAATCCCCACTGCTGCAAATATTCGTAGGCACCAACCTACTTTACAAAGTCTGCTTGCTTCTTCACAATGTTTATTAGTTGCTTCTACTTTCACCAAGTCTTCTTGCTACTTCTGCCTTCACTAGATATAATATTTGCCTCTGCCTTCACCAGGTCTATATGTTTCTTCTTCCTTCATCATGTTTACTTCTCCCAAAAACTTGTTTCTTTTCTCTTCTTCCTGAGAACAAACTTGCACAACATGCCGTGTATCCACTTTTGCAAATGTGTCTTTGAAATTTTTACCACAATTACCTGGGGATATCTTCACTTCCTCCTCTATATTTCACAATTTGAAACATCTCAGAAAGAAAGTTATAACAAAAATGTCGAGCTAACTTGTTTGAAGCATGTTTTAGGAGCATTCAAGAACGCTAACTTCATAAGATCATATCTTCGAAATTATAGTGAAATGTCGTCTGAAAGTTCTACTATTGGTATGTTGATATCTCTTCTCTATCTCTTCTAGGTTTCACACTATAAAATATCATAGAAAGAAAGTTATAGCAAAAATTCTAAGCTAATAAGTTTGAAGAAGATTTCAAGAGCATTAAAGAACACTAAATTCTTCAGATCATATGACCAAAGTTATAGTGAAACAAGGTCTAAAATTTCTACCATAAGTACCTTGAGATCTCTTCTGTGTTTCCTCCAAATTTCAAAGTCTCGAACATCATAGAAGGAAAGTTATAGCAAAAATAGAACATTCTAGAAACCTAACTTTTTCATACCATATCGTTGAAATTATAGTGAACCGAGACCTAAAATTTTAACCACAAGTAAATGAAGATATTCTATTTGTATCCTCCACATCTCACATTCTAAAACATCCTAGAAGAAAAATTATAATGAAATTATCAATTTGACTTTTCTGAAGAAGATTTGAGGAGCATTCAGGTGGTCTAACTTCCTTAGAGCATATCTCCAAAATTATAACAATCCAAGGTTTGAAATTTTTAGCATAGGTACATGAAAATATTCTCTCTAGTGTCTCCAAGTTTCATAATTTGAAACATTCTCGAAGAAAATTTATAGTGAAAATGTTAAGATGGCTTGTTCACTTCATATATCACATTTTTGTTTCCACCTTTAGACTCCAAGAATCACCCCAAAAATATTCCTCAACTCCTCTTACAACCTCATATGTCTTCTTGCTTGGATACACTTCAAATGAACTCATCTATTCTTTATTTATAGTGTTTATATGTTCACTTATGGGGCCAACTTATAAAACTAGTTGGTTTGGCCTCCTTGTACTTTGGTTGGGTCATCCTAAAGAAATCTTTTATATCTCCTCATTTCTATGGAGTTTGAGGGTGTTCCCTATACCATTGGAAAAGTCTCAGGATAAGCTTTCCAATCATATACCTTATGCTATTTGAGCTATGAAATTAGAGTAAAAATGCCTTCAAAGATAGGGTATCCAAATTGGACAAAAAAACTCCAAAAACAATATTTCCAACAATCAATTCTAGGTAGGTGGTGTTTATTCTTCATAGTGGATTTATTTATTTGTCTAAATTTAATACGAACCCCAATGTTTCATCCTTCTTTTTCCCAAAGAGTATTGGTACTCCAAGGTCAGCCACTTGGGTGTACCCTTTCTTCAACAATTCTTCTAGCTACATTTATAATTGTACCCCTACTGTAAGGATTCCTTGATATTGGGGTAGCTATGGGCAATAATGCAATAGAGAAATTTGTATCCCTTTTTGGTTCTAGTCGTTAGTTGAAACAATCATGATCTTTCAAGCTTACTTTTATTTAAATGAAATTTGTCCACTAATTTAAGGTCAATGTAACTATGACTTGCTTTTTAATCAATTAAAATAGCAACAAGATGATTGTAGTCTTACCTTCCACCTCAATCAGGTGGGCTTGATGTTCTTCCTATCAATTTTCTAGGACTGCATATATCATTGGAATATTTCGTTCCATGTCTTCCACTATGTAGCTTCCTAAAGGTTGTCCAAAGTATTCATTTAGTATTTTTTGTGAGGGGAATATTTGTACACGTGTTCTCCTTTACATCCCCAATATTTGATTGGAGGCCTTCGCCTTTTCCCCAATGACTCTACATTTTTGGATTTGTCTTAAGTTGGTTAATTTTGTTGCTATGTTTTAGTACTTTTTCTATTGAAAGGAGGCTTGAATTTGTTCCTTCTCTGATCTAATTTCCCCTGATTCTTATTCTTCCGAAATTTCTAAAATATTTCTCCCTTGCTCATACAAATACTTGGTCTTTCTAATGGCATTTGCAAGCGTCTTTGGTTTATCAAATTGAATTTATATTTTGTAAAAGGATGAAAATGCACTTAAAAACTTATGTTTTCACCTCCTCCTCTTTGATAAAGCTCACATACCTCAATAGCTTCAAGATTTCTTTCCATACTCCATGGTTATGTTCCCCTACTCGAGTTCAAATAAATTTTGCATATTCTTGTCATACTAGTGTTTTGAAAGGAATTGTTACTAGAAATATTCTTGGATTGCTTCCAAGAAATCATTTTCTATTTAATGTGCATGACTTGCGTCAATTGGTACTACCACATAAAGGGTTTTCCTTGTAAATGGTATACAAAAATCCTAACTTCTAGATTGGATGAGTAGCTATATAACTAAAAATATTTTTTGATTCCAAGTAACTAGATTTCAACATCATCTCCTTTTTTTTCACCGTTAAAGGTTGGTGGCTTAAGTTTCCTAAGCACACCTTGCAACCTATCTAGTTTAGATATTCTTCTTTGTTGCCTAATAGGGAACACTTTGGTGTTACTCCTTGATTCTTTAGATGCATATAACTTTTTGGATGGATGAGTGGGTGAGTACTGTTGTGTTTGAGTTCTACTAGCACTTTTTAAATGATGAATCCTTTCTAACTATCCCTCCTTCCATGAGGTCTATTATCTTCCTCTTGTTTTGAACTTGAACATTCTTCAATTGTATCTGCAATTGATCTAGACTTTGTAACAAGTAAGTGTTCATTTAATTTTGTTCCTCTTGTACTCTTATCATTCTTTCATCTTTAGATTTGTAACTCAACACTTCCATTCTCAAACTTTTCATAGTCTCTACCACTCTATTGACTTCACCTGCTTCCATGTCTATTAAGCTTTATTTCACCATTAACTAAATCGATGTTTAGACCTTTAAGTTTTTCCTTATGGTTGTAGATTTTCTATGCATCCTCAATGTCTCTCGGCTTCAATTTTGAGCTTGACATGTTCTAAAAGTAATACTAACTTTGCAAGCAATGTGCATACAAGTAGTGCTATTAGGTACATCCCATTTTCAAAATTTATAATTCCTTTTCAATTCTAGAAATTTTACATATTGTAAAATTTTCGTTGATCAGGTTATGGGTCCATCTAAATTCATAATTATTCTTGTGACACTTCTCCAAGTTTTAAACCTTTAGGCATATTCTCCTCTGAATCAACTTTCCAATGATTGTATCCATGCCTCATTTTAAGCTTTGTGCTAAATGTTATGGCTCTCTGAATTTTCCATTTTTATCCAATTTGTGCACTTTTCTCACTGGTGCACTTTAGCCTAGAGGCCAACTTCTACCACTTGTATATGAAAATCTGTCAAGAACTAGAATTTTTTTATATCAGACATTAATAATATGGGTGACAGTGAGTACACAAAAACCTTCATATTGTAAATCTATTGTTTGTAGCAAATTCTGCATCAATTTGGAATTCTCAACTTTGCTCTTTTCACATTTTCTCTGGACTTTATTTTTTAGCCAAAAAAAAAAAATTGAAATGGAGTAGAACTAGGAAATATTTATTAAGACAAAGTTGTCTAGCTTGTTGAGGAGGTAAATATCAAGCAAATATTTTTTCTAGATTTGTGATTTGGGCTCTCTTTTCCTCCTTTGGAATACCTACAAAGTCTCTTGGAATAGTGGATCTTGGTATGTTTATGCATCCCATTCCAAACCCCTTGGATTTTGGCCAAATGTTCATCTTGGTATTTTCATGTCTGCTTGATTCATTTTAAAATGTTCATTAGCAACATGATCTTTGTGAAGGACTACCACACCATTCTTCAAAAATCCCTAATTTGCAATTTCTGAACTTATAGAGCAAAATAAGTGAATGGCTCTAGTTTGGCACTTTTATGGTCTTTGACATTACAGACCTATCCCTAAAATTTCACTTGAATCTTCGCAAATCTGCTCTTGTTATGTCCAAAACAAAATTTTAGTTCCCGATTTTTCTTAATATGCCTTTTTTTTTGTTGACGTGGCATCTTAGCTGACATGGCATATCATGTGTTTGCTAATGTTGCACTAGTGTTCACCCATTAGCCTCCTATGTAGCCATGTCATACCTTCAGCCACCTAGATGCCCCATCAACCCCAAGTATCGTCCTCTCTTTCTTTTTTCCTTTGCCTTTCCTTTCATTTGCTTTTGGGCACAACTTGTAATTGGTTGCCCACTCAGTACAACCTAGATTGTTGATGGGATAGAATGGTCCAATCACTATAGCACTTGATCATCCTTTTGAAACATGAATTCCCCGCCATCGATCATAAATCAATGACGACGATTGATTATAGATGAATAAATAGCATATGAGTTAACACTACCATTGATCCTATTACCACTTATCAGGGTAGTTTTGGTTGGGGACATGTAACGCATGCCAACTAGTTACGAGTGCAAATGCATCGAACTAATACTACTTATCTTTGGATCTATAAATGCCCTCTTGCATGGTTTTCCATGTCACTCATGGGTTTTACCACCTCTGTGTTGTGACCCTTGAGTTTTCCATCATGGTCCACGAGTGTGGACTTGCCACCTAAACAATCCATGTCATCACCACATCATTGTAGACGTCACCCATATGGAAAAATAAAAAACAATTCAATTTTTTTTTAAATGTTTGATTTTGAAGAAAATTTTCCTTAATTGCCAAGACACCCTCCAACTTGCTCACTATCAAAACTGATTTATTGGTCCATCCAACCCAAGTGTTGTAATTTATGCTTTGGTACTAGAATGTAATGTACGCATCTTTAGGGTATTTCAATTTTCTCTTTCATCGATTAAACCTTACTATGATACCATTTTTAATTAATCCATGCAGCATGATAGCAAGTTCTTGAAAACATATTAACAATTATAGGCTAATGCAATACATGGCGTTAAATAAAAAATAACACAATGTTAACACAACATGAATATAAAATTGAGAGAAAAAATACTTATCTTTATAGATCAACCACATCGGCTAGTTGCAGAAGTGGATGTTTTGCACAACCTTATGTTCTGTTGCAATATTGTCTCTTGGTAATAAGCCAGCCCCACCCTAAGGCTATGAATCCACTAGAATAGGTGCTTAAGGCTAACTCTAAACCACACACCAACTCAATTAACACACTATTAAAGACTATTCTCTCTCATAGCAATCCAAACTTGCCAGCTCTCTTTCCCCTTCAATGTGCAAAATCCAAAAAAAGGAATCCCCTTCTCAGCAATGTAGTAGCTCATGCTATTCCACTTCTTTTTAAGGCTCTAATACTGACTAACCAAAACATCTCACTGCTGGAAACTCAGCTATATATGGTATGTATGGTCCTCCCTGAACTGTATAGTTAGCATGCATACAAACACAATTTTATTATGACTTGAATAATCAATTTTCCTTTACAGCCAACTAACATAGACTCTTTACAATAATCACCTTTCATTCTACCCAAAATTTAAAAACAAAAATAAATAATAAAAAAACCAAACTAACCAAAAAGTTATAGTTAATATATACATGCTTACACTATACCACGTGAGTTTCCTAATAAAAACATATAACCACTTTCCCAACTAACTCAAAGACTATGAATCAAATAATATCATTTAGCTGGTCTTTGAATCCAATAATGTAATTTAGCTTAACCCCTTAACTCTTTTTCTTGTAGAATCATTACCCATAACTCTTATCGTTCTTTACTTATAGCCAATAATACGAACATACATTACTAATCCAGAAATTAAAATTAACATATTACACAGGGCACGGTAGCATCATTGCTTTCTTACCATTGGATTTGGCCTGGAAACTCAATGGCCGTGAATCATTGCGAGTGGATTATAGTGAACTCACTCACAGAAACCACCTGTAATCACTCTGCACTGTTGACCCAAATGAATTGCGAGTAGATGTCAGCTCAAGATGACATCACCTGATTTTTGACCTGCAAGCCCTCTTCACCATCAGATTATTCCGCTCTCATCCAATGGTCCGTACCAAACTAGTGTTGTTTTGCATGCATTTTTGAACATCTAAGATGAACCATCATTTCTCGAGGGCCCAAACTTAATTGACCGAGGTGCTAACTGAATAAGAAAATTAAAAAGGGGGGTTCTTAAGAAAGTGAACCATGGATGCGTGGCATCATTTCTTAGTATCTCGCTGGAATTTTAATGACGAGTAATGAATGTATGGAAAAGGGGTATTATTGAGGTTGGCTTGGTTTATTGTAGAGCAGCGAGCCATGCATGAATAACAGAATGAAATGCACAAGTTAAAAACATAAAAATAAGCTAAAGGAAGATAGGAAAAATGATACAGAAAGATTTGAGAATTTAATTAAAAACAGTTATTTGACATTGAAATAGTTACGTAAAGAAATATTTGGATGATGTTTTTTGAGTTTTCCTTTAAATTTGTGAAATTTATAAAATTCAAGTTTATGAAAGCCAATATGAAACTTAGACCAGAGGGCAAAATCTACACTGCAAAAGTCCCTCGAGTCAACATTTTAGTTTCCTAGATGTTGGATTTTGTAATGATTTCATTTGTACAGGTTGCCTGCCTTAGATTTGTGTGAATGATTTGTGGCTGTGTGCTTTGAGATTCATTTTCCAATTGCAGCCTTGGATATACTAACAGTTCCATCCAAACGTACTCAGCTCAGTCTGGCATTCTTCGAGCGAGCTTTTCCTTACAATCTCACCGCTCACAATAATGACTTAAAGGGGGCTCATATGGGGAATTTCATCCCTCTCAATTTTACTTAACCTCTCCCGACAAAAAGATGGTCTTTACAACAACATCTTTTTCTGCTTTAGTCTCGGTATAATTGATATTATATAATTTATTATAAATAAAAGTAATACTAGGGAAATTAATTATAATAAGAATAACACATAAAATATCAATATTTTAATTTAAAAAATTTAATCTAAACAAATTATAAATTAATTAATAGATCATTATTTCCTGTGATTTAAAACAGTATGCTTTATTTCAAAACAGCTAAAAATTTATTATTACTATATTGGTTAAACACAGTTATGGTTTGGTTAAAAGTAGTCAAGTGATTTTTGTCAACTCAAACATATTACAATGGAAAATTTCCGAGTCTTTTAAGAGCTTCATCACATGTAATCTTATGGGTTTTAAGATCGCAGGTCACCAAAAACATGTCCCTGAAACTAACAACTTTGACTATTTCACCAAGTCAAGACTACCTTAACATTCCCCCCTTAAAACTTCACTGAGGAAACCCTATGCTTTCTTCCTCTATCATATAGGCCTATTCACACTTTTCCTCCATGGGTATGCATGTCTAACTGGAGCTTAAAACCATATGGCCATATGCATATAATTTACAAATTTCATTTCCAAAGTATTTTATTTTTTATATTTTTTATTATTGTTATGGCACTTATGTTGCCATTCTCTCAAGTCTGTACTCTTGCTCACACCAGGTGCTCTCCTCACCAGATATCACTTTTGTGGCTGCATCTTACCCTATTGAACCTTTATTTCTTCTCAACCAATCTTTGCCTATGCAAGCATCATCTCTTTCTATAGGCCACAATCCCTTAGCCCTGAAACCACTGTTAGAAATGAAGACAATGCAAGAGAAAATAATTATAACAACCATAACGCATACAAAGATTTAATGTGGCAAACTCAAACAGAGAAAAATCAGCTAATAGATCTACTATTATCATATAGTTTAAATGCAGCGACGTTGACTTAAAAGCAGCCAAGTCCGCACACATCCTAGCTCAGCCAAATTCAACTTAAGAACATTACAATAGAGAATCATCACATGTAATCCATTGGTTACAATAGAGAATCATCGCATGTAATCCATTGGTTCTAATCCACATAGAACCAAAACTATGTACCTGAAACCACTACAGTAAACCTAACAACTTCTTTTTTTACCCAATCAAATTCCAAATTCCATAGACACTTCTAAATAAAATTTGTCAACCCCGTCCCATCCCCAACATTCCAGCTGGCCATCTCCATGGACACCTTTAACGGTCACAAAACTCAGCTACTTAAGGGAACTCTCTAAGAGTATCTCATCTCTCTGAGCTGAATTCTCAATTACTTTCCATAGAATCTGGATATTATTATCCTCGAACAATATGACTCATCACTGTCGTGCCTAGCTTGTTTGCAACTTGTTCATCCTCATGCTCAGGTTACTAGCTTGCATTGATCTTTTCAAAGCAGCAACTCTGCCAATACGAGCCGTCACAATTTGCGACTTTGATAATTACAATTCCTTCGCACTAGCACAATTTGCGACTTTGATGCAGCGGCACGAAGTGAGCCCACAAACTAAGCGCTTCTCCCCTGTAATAAAAAAATTTGCGAATAAACGATGAGGAGAATTGATATTGTAACACACAAGGCCTTGCTTATACACAACTGTAAAAATCTCACTCCAATAGTGAGAGGATAAACATCAGGAGGGAGGGAAGCCTCGGCCCTTTTTACAACAGGGTCCCGTCCTAACACTAATTTTGATTCCAACATACCCAAACGCACAAATTTCTACCTGTAACTCTCGCCTTTTCAACCGATGTACTCTGTTTTAAAAGAAAGTTTTATTTATGTTTTGATATTCTTTATTTCAAAGATGTTTCAATTATGATGATGTTTTAAATTTTTCTCAATTATATAAATAGCTCAGTTTTTCATATTAAATTATATATTTTCGTTTTTTTTTATATATATAAAATAATATATTATCACATGAGTCTTATTATTATTTTTTTAATATATCATCACATACATTTTATTATTAATCTTTTTATATATCATTACATATATTTTGTTATTTGCAAAGTAATTAAGATTTATATTTTTCCATTTTTTAATATACATTGCTAAATGATGGCAAGTTACCATATATAAATGATGGCAAGTTAGCATATATTGATGAAGTAAATGATGATGCTGAAGATTTTTGGACAACTGTGTGTTCTTAATAAGATGATGTCTGATGTTTTGGGTGAACACTTCACCCATATTGAAGGACAGAAAGCTTCATGCTTAACTCATATTCAGGGACAACAAGCTTCATCCATTAAGCTTTCTATTTCTGAATATGGGTGAAGTGTTTACCTGTAAGATCGGACATCTCATTGAGAACAAACAATTCTCCAAAAAATCTTTGGCGTCATCATAAAATTATGAACGGTGAAAATCTATGTACAAAAATAAACTATTTTTAACTATTTTTATTTATGGATTGGCTTTAGATAATCACATCATAAGTTATGTTTATGTTCCGAAACAATCTAATCCAAAAAACAATCTCTAATCAATATGAAATGAGAAAAAATCTAAAATCAAACCTATTTTTTTCTTAAAAATATTATTCTTATATATAAATAATGCTAAAGATAATTTCACATTGATAAAATATTTCTTTCACAAAATTCCATTTTCTCATTTTGTATCATTTTTTTCCTAATTTCTTTGTTACTCTATTTCAAACCCAAATCTCCAAAAGTCAATAGTTCTTCCACGTATCCTCTTCAATTTTCCATTTTTAATACATCTGATCTCATATATTTTCTTCAATTTTCATTTTCAAATACATATCAACGAATTACAGTACCAACTAGCACTTATCTTGAGATGCACTCTCTACTTACATCAATAATTTACATAGCAAAACAGAGCATATATGTAATTTACATAGCAAAACAGAGCATGTATGTATAATACAACTTCATTACAGCACTAAATTCCATTACAAACTGCATCAACATCTTTTAACCGAATTCTTGCCTAACAGTCTAGGCGGGCGACCACGTGTACACCGAGCTCCTACTATCAGAGAATTGAAACCCTATAACATGTTGTGTAGTTAACTGGGGAAAATGTTCAGAAGTAAGTGCGCCTTATGTAACTGAAAATGGAAGATACACTCATGCTACTGAATCAGATAGCGTAAATAATAGGCCCACACTGACTATAATTGAGGGAAAATGGTCAGAAGTAAGCGTGACTGGTGTAACTGAAAATGGAAGATACACTGATGCTACTGAATCAGATAACCTAAATAATAGGCCCAGACTGGACTCATTCATTTTAATTCTTCACAACAACAGAAAGATAATTCAATATTTTTTTTTAAAGGGTTGAGTTAATTGCATCTTAAAAGGAGGCACTCTACAGACTGGGTGGGGTAGATCCTCAACTGTACCTTGCTTCTGTTCACTCAATAATCAATGCAAAGGATTTTAGAATAAAAGAATGGGATCGTAAGAACCTCTTTTCGAACGCTTGAATTGTTGGAAATGTACAGAAATTGGTTGAGAGCACCCTGATGGACGGAGGCTGGATGGTTGTTCCCATCTTTCATACACTCAAGGCAACCAACATTCTTAATTTGACACTCTCCGTATTTGGTTGCTGTAGATGCGAACAGATGGGGATCAAGTGAGCCACGGAGAGCAAAAACTGCTGTATTGCCTAGGTCAGTCCTCACATAGGAAAGATGATCATGTCCACTGATGTAAACACTTCCAGATAGCTTGCAGGCAGCCAATAACATGCTCTCTGAGAAAAAGGGCTCTGATTTGCCCATTAATCTGACATTATGCACACATCCAAGAAGCCACAGTGGTGGTCAGCAAAATATTGTTGGGTCACATTTGTAAAACAAAAGCTCATTAGTCATGATCATATTCTGGGAATGGATATTATACTAACTGTGAAGTCGAAGACCCTGCAAAAACTCCACGGAATGCCCACTTCAAAATAAACCCTTGGATGCTTTGTAATAGGTGATGGAGGGCACTGTGGGAGGAGAGTGTTTATAGTGGGACGATCAAACTGTGAGTTGAAGAAAGGTTAAATGTTCATTAGTCATGATCATATTCTGGGAATGGATATTATACTAACTGTGAAGTCGAAGACCCTGCAAAAACTCCACGGAATGCCCCCTCCAAAATAAACCCTTGGATGCTTTGTTTTAAGTGATCGAGGGCGCTGTGGGAAGAGAATGCTTATAGTGGGAGGATCAACCACTGAGGTGAAAAAAGGTTAAAAAACTCCGCTCGTGTCTGAATTCGACCTGGACAAAGTATGTGGCCATGGGACATAGGGGTCCTACACGCTTTGACTGGCAGACTCCGCTCGTGTCTGAATTCGACCTGGACAAAGTATGTGGCCATGGGACATAGGGGTCCTACACGCTTTGACTGGCAGACAGTTCCAAAGGTGGGAGAGAAATAATGTGGAAAACACAGTATGCTAATATAAAACAATATACCATTTATGGATACTCAGAATTTCCAATGTTATTGGATTATATAAAATTTAAAATTCTAAAGGCATGGAAATAATATCGTTTTATGGAATCTTTTCCATATGAGGATTAAGCAGTAGGCTAACGTGGGATTTTGTTCTAAATATAGCATGTGATAGTCTTGTAACATCACACTAAATTAAATAATTCAAATCCATTTAAAATATTGATTTTTTTTAATTAATTTTTATAAGGAGAGTTTTAAAATGAAATAATGTTTCTAGATGGCTTTACTCCAGCTTTAAATTCAGGCATGTTAAGCGACATTTGAAGTGAGGGGCGATGCGAGGGAGGTTGCGTCGCTGGCCTCCATGTGCCCACTTCATGCAAACATGTTTGATGTTTATAGTTGAAACGAACTTTTGTCATTGGATGGGATTGTAGGATAATATGGTGATGGGATTGCATAGTGGTGGGCATTCTTGCTTTGATTGTGCAGTGAATTACTTCAACAAAAAATGTCGATTGTCATTTAAAGGCATTGTGTTTCCTAAAGTTGGTTTGGTTAGCTATATGCATCACTGATGAAATTTTTCGGATTTAGAGTATTTGGGCAATGATTTAATCGACGCAGGGTTTAGCAGACAACAAATTCAACTTGCCCGAGCTTATAAGGTTATTACAACAATGCTTGTGGAAAGACTAGGCACATATTATGCCCCCTTGTCATGGTGCCTCTCCTTTGCATCTTGCTTGGTCTTTGATTAAGGCTATTCTCACGACCCCTCATCAAATGGATAAGGTTTTGCTCATTTGGGAACAAAGCTTTGGTGGGTTTCTTCACGCAACAACAAATGATAATGGTGGACATTCTCTTTAAGTCTTCCTTATTGGGCTGCAGATAACTTTGTTTCAATGTTTTCTTTTAATTTGTTACTCCAAGCTTTTGCAATTCGTCCTCACTAGTGTCACTTCCTTAAAGCAATGACATTATCACCCCCTAGGATGATTCTAATCCCTTCTCGCCTGGGCTCCTCGCTCTGCTTGACTTTTATTTTTCTTAGATTTATACCTATTGAGCATGCCTTGACAAAGAGCACACTCCCTAAGAGGGGTTGGAGGTCGTGATGGAATCAGCAATGCACATGCCCTCTTTAGAGCACATGCAGTCTCAGAAGGATACAAGATTCATATGCAACTGGCAGTACAATAAAAAATTGAGGATATCGAACAAGAGGTGGCAGATGAGCATGAAGATATATTAGACACCGAGGTGCTTGAGTCCATCTCTAGTTGGATTCCTGATTTGGGCTCAAAGAGAGGGTGGTGCAACCAATTTTTACTCATTATGGAGCTATATTGGCATCTCAAGGAAATGTTAGGTAAAGTTTTATTCAAGCAGATTGAAAGTTAATATGAATTGATCATAAACTAAATACTGATGTAGAAGTGATTAGCCATCTAAGAATTGAATTTTAAGTGAAAGCACATAAATCAAGGTAAATTGCTTGAACAGAACACTTTACGACAGCTAATTAAACATAAAATCGATGCATAACAGAAGTGAAAACAGTAAAAACATAGCGATACCAGACAAAAAATTGATGACAGAGTTCGTCCCTGATGGACTACGTCTCCGGGTCTGCTTTCAAGATGGACGACCATTTTTATTAGAAATAAGAAGAAAGGAGTCGATTACACAATGATCTAGTCAAAATGAGCTTGCACACAGGCAATTCTGACCTCTGTCATCAGGTAGCCCTCTAAACCAGCTTTCCAACGCTTCTTACGGTTTCCAATTCTGACTCTCGATGCTCCCGAAACACTGAAAACAAAATCGCTTATGTCCTCTAGAATTTGCATACAAAAGTTAGAAAACCAATCCTCTTTCTCAATGAGGGAAACACTGCCTCTTCTAAGCCTCCAGGTTCATGAAACCACTTTGGTTGAATGTATGGTGAATTTGGTTAGTTTTTGGATATTTTACAAGCTCAATCTAGCTGCATTTTTCCACCTAGGGTTTAGTTCCATGGTCCTCGCATTAGTTGGTAACCAAAAAACTTAACAAAACCCAAATTCACCATATATTAAATACATAGTTGGTTGCGGTCAGATTAATGGGGTCGGAGCTCTGACAGCGCATGTGCACAGTTGTTACAAAAGAAGGTTACGGCTTTGGCAGTTCTGGCAACTGCCCGTTGACTGCGCGGTCTACCGTTCAGCATTCACATGCTAACAGTTGCATATAATTCTCCGCGCGGTTCCGATCTACTGATTGTTGGCTTCCAAACCACATTTTCCCCAATCACATGACAATTGACCCCCGCTACGATTTTCAACACGGTTTATGCTGCTATCCGCGTAGTGAATGCTAACTATGAGCAGTGTTCATATCTGCGGTCCCACTGCGGTTTCCAAGCCTAGCGGTTAGGACTGTTTATTTAAAGTTTTGCAATGTTTTATGGTTTTTACAATAGGCCGAAAAGGGTTATTAGACCTAGGTTTAATGTATTTTGTGTAATGTATCATGTCTGACAAGGTTTAGGACTTAGGTAATGGTGTTTAGCATAGGTTTAATGGATTTTAATGCATGGTTCAATGCAATAGGACTTAGGTTTTAGATTAGGGTTTAATACAATGAGTTAGGTTTAGGTGTATTATAACACATTTGTCACAATGTGACATAGCACCATATACAAGTGACATTTTTCCCATGATGACGAACCTGTAGACAACAACACCTGTGAGTGAAAGACCCAACCATGTCAACACCTAATCCTGCAAAGACGAACCATATCGAAGCTTTGCCTTTAACAACACCTATATCGACATCAAAACCTGATTGTCGAATGACAAAACACATGTCGTCGACCAATCCTGGCAGAGCTGTCAATGAACAGAAGTCAACAACCAGGCGCTAAACCATCTCTGTTGAACGCCATGAAAACCTATTACCTGAACAACCTGATCATAACCAACACTGTCGAAACTGAACGACACCCATGAACTGCATGTTGATGATGATATTGAACACTGATGAGCACACTTGAATACTTGTGCAATTGAATCAATGAAATCCTCCTGGATCATTCTTCTCCACTTGAAAGCTTTTGGACCACAAAATTTTGTGTACACAAATAGTCGATGAGGGTAGAACTCCCTCTCTTTCCACCTTAACCTGACGATGTACCAATACATTCGATCAATCACCTGCAAGTGATGACCATGATGATGCTGACTATGGTACCTTTTGAGTCGGTGACCTGTTTCACCCATCCGCAGTATGAACAACTTGCGACGATGGGCAAACAACCTGTTATCAACATGGCAATTGAATTCTTTCCATGAAAAATCACGAGTTAGTGATTCAAAAACATCTTTGGAAACAATACTTGTAGAGCTTTGTCCAATACATCTTATGGGTATTAACAATCTACTTTTTGGAATAACTGAAATATTCAAAGACTCCTTTGATTTTGACTTCATATCAATTACTTGACTTGATTTACTTTCCTGTTGATTGATTACTATGTGAACTTGCTACACAGAACTCATGCAGCTGTGATGTAAAGACTGTTGCAACTTAGTTTGAATTTGAAAGTATCTAAGTAATTGTTGATTTACTTGAATCACTATTTCTTTGTCTATTAACTTATATCTCCATTGACTAACACTTTTACTTAATGCATTAGTTTTCAAATAATGATAAGGAAACTTTAGATCTGCTTTCGAAAATGCTTTGTCATGAAAACTTATAGACTTCCTCTCCACTTGAAAAGAGGCTTCATTACTTTTTAAAGCATGAAATGATGATGCAAAACCAAAGAAATGTAACACTAACTTTCCCCAATATTGACCTGCACACTTGAAACTGAAAATAAACATACCATCTGAAACAAGTCTCTGATTAGACTCACATGTACCATTCCCTGCAATACACTGTTGATGATGATAGTTTCCAAAATTGAGTTGACTGAATGAGTTGAGAATCTTTATGTCTTTAAGAAGATGTTCATAGGACATTAAATGTATCTCATGTTGCTTATCCTGTTTATGAATAAGATTTCTTGGAAAATAATTAACCACCTTGACCAATTGATCTATAAACTGAATCTAGCATTCTGAACAATCATCCTTATGCTGTTCTTTAATAAACATGAGTACATATTTACTTGAACTTATTAACTGCTTAACTTGATTTGTAACAATTAAATCAAAGTTTGATTTGACTTTATGTGCCCTAACAATAAATTCAACCCCTTCTTTCTTTAGGTGATACTTATATCTCTTCAGTAAAACACTGCATCTCTATCATAAAGATAAGGACTTCCTAAGAAAACTCCACATATGTCTATTGGGACCACATCTAACTCTACTTCATCAATGTACTTAGATGTAATTGTAAATTCTAACTGACACTGCTTTGTGACATGTATCTAAGTTGATTTATTAATCCAACCTAATGGGTATGGTCTTGGATGTTTCTATGTTTCCAAACCCAAATGATTAACTATATGTTTAGATATTAAATTTGTTTGTGATCCACTATCAATCATTGTGTCAATCCTTGTATGCTTAGAAGTTATCTTTATGTGGAAGAGTTCAACTCTTTTATCCTCATGTGAAGGATTTATGTTCGAAGACGATACAATAGTTTTCGAACTTGAACCAGTATCAGAAGTTTCACCTGTCGTAACCATGGTGGTTATCCTCCTTTCATCACTTGAATCTGAACCTAGATCTTGCTGGACTACTACAATGGCCTTCTTTTCATCCTTCGCCTTAAGGAACCTTTTGGGCTTAAGTTTTGGATGAATTTTCCAGCACTTTGATTCATCATGACTGATTATCTGGCAATGAGAACAAGTAGGTCTTTCCTTTTGAACGATCGCTGATTTTTTTCTCTTCGAAATATTCTTCCTCTTACTGTCATTGGAATCATTGGTTTCCAACTCTTTGGATGATTGAGATGAAAACTTGAATGGTATGACACCTAATTCAATATGTATGGCCTGAACACACACCTCATCGAAATCATCAGGATTAAACATCAATAAAGTATGCTACAAATATGAATGTAAATTGCCAATGTATTTTAACAAAGTTTCACGTGTATCCAATGAAGTACCAAGTGCCAATGCTTTCTTACTGAACTGAGTAAACTCCTGAAGACTCTACCCTTTACCGTGCCTCGGATGTTTCCAACCAATAACAACTTGTTGCGTGTATCCTAAAGGATAGAACTATTTCCTAAGAGCTTTCACAAACTTAGACCATGAAGAGATGAATTTTCCTTTACGTTTTGCATCTATTTGAGTTTTACTTTCCCACCAGATTAAAGTTGTTCCCACCATTCTAAGTGTAGCTAACTAAATTTTAGTTTTATTGGTAGAAATGTTCTGAATGTGATAATACACTTCTAACCGCTTTATCCAATTATCTAGCTTTTCAGGATTCATTTCGCCATCATAAACAGGTAACTCAAATTTAACATCAAGTTTCAAAAGAGATGTTTTCTTAGGTTTCTTTTCCATTTCAGATTCTGCACTGGAAGAAGAAGAAGAAGAAGAGGATGATGGAGATGACGGAGGTGAAGGTGGTTTATCAACCTTTCCTTTACCTTTGTCCATCTTCGATGTCTTTGAAGAAGAAGCATCTCTCGCCTTCTTCTCTTCATACAATTCTCCCAACATTCGCTGCATAGTTAAGAACGCCTATTGAAACTGTTCTTCACTCATCTTAGTTTCAATGTTTCCACCTACATCAGGTCCTGACATGGTTGATTTCTGAATGACTCGTCGCTTTCCAATCTCTCGATTGATCTGCTCAAGGATTCCTTCTCCTCATTGCGACATTGAGCTGGTTAACATTTAGTGGCATGTTCTACAAACACAACCTGCTATGATACCAAATGATATGGTATGAATTGATCATAAACTAAATACTGATGTAGAAGTGATTAGCCATCTAATAATTGAATGTTAACTAAAGGCACAGAAATTGAGGTAAACTGCTTGAATAGAACACTTTATGACAACTGATTAAACATAAAATTGATGCATAATAGAAGTGAAAATAGTAAAAAGAGAGCGATACCAAACAATAAATTGATGACGGAGTTCGTCCCTGATGGACTACATCCCCAGGTTTGCTTTCAAGATGGGAAATCATTTTTATTAAGAATGCGAAGAAAGGAGTCAATTACGTAGTGATTTAGTCAGACTGAACTTGTACATAGACAATTCTGACCTTTGTCGTCAGATAGCCCTCTGAACCAGATTTCCAATGTCACTTACGGTTTCCAATTCTGACTCCCAATGCTCCTGAAACACTGAAAACAAAATCGGCTATGTCCTCGAGAATCTGCATACAAAAGTAAGAAAACCACTCCTCTTTCTCAATGAGCGCAAAACTACCTTTTATAGGCTTCCAGGTTCATGAAACCACTTTGGCTGAATGAATGGTGAATTTGGTTAGGTTCTGGGTGTTTTACAAGCTCGTTCTAGCTGCATTTTTCCACCTAGGGTTTAGTTCCATGGTCCTCGCATTAGTTGGTAACCAAAAAACTTAACAAAACCCAAATTAACCATATTTTAAATACATAGCTATTTGCAATCATATTAACCGGGCGAGAGCACTGATAGTGCATGTGCACAGTTGTTACAAACTACGGTTAGGGCTCCGGCGGTTCCAACAACTGCCCACTGAGTGCGCGGTCTACCGTTCGACATTCACATGCTGACGGTTGCATACAATTCTCCGCGTAGTTCCATTCTACTGACTGTCGGCTTCCAAACCACATTTTCCCCAATCACATGACAGTTGACCCCCACTATGGTTTTCAACACGGTTTATGCTGCTATATGTGCGGTGAATGTTAACTGTGAGCGGTGTTCACATCTGCACTCTCGCTGCAGTTTCCAAGCCCAATAATTAGGATTGTTTATTTAAAGTTTTGTCATGTTTTATAGTTTTTACAATAAGCCGAAAGGGTTATTAGACCTAGGTTTAATGTGTTTTGTGTAATGTATCATGTTTGATAGGGTTTAGGACTAGGTAATGGTGTTTATCCTAGGTTTAATGGATTTTAATGGATGGTTCAATGCAATAGGACTTAGGTTTTAGATTAGGGTTTAGTACAATGAGTTAGGTTTAGGTGTATTATAACACATTTGTCACAATGTGACATGGCAACATATACAAGCGACATTTGTCACATGACGATGAACCTGTTGACAGCAACACCTACGAGTAAAAGACCCAACCATGTCAACACCTAATCCTGCAAAGACAAACCATATTGAGCATTTTCCTTTAAAGACACCTATGTCGACATCAAAACCTACTTGTCGAATGACAAAACACATGTCGTTGACCAATCCTGGCGGAACTGTCGATGAACACAAGTCGACAACCAGGTGCTAAACCATCTTCACTGAACACCATGGAAACTTATTACTTGAACAACCTTATCAAAACAACCACTGTCGAAACTGAAGGACACCCATAAACTGCATGCTGATGATGACACTGAACACTGATGGCAACACTTGAACACCTGTGTAATTAAATCAAGAGAATCCTCCTGGATCAAAAGTTGTGATGAGCTCCTCCTCAGGATGGAGGAACAACATTTACTGTATGAAATTATGGATCAATGCTTATAGTGCATTGAGAGAGCCCTCCTCCATGATCGTGATCCTCCTCGTCTAGTGGATTTTGCTCCTCTGGAAGATGGGAACTAATCACTCTGGTTTGGTTATTTATATGGATTTTACTATTGATGTCAATCAGTTTCTTTCTCTTGTTATAGCCTGCAGGCTTATGCTTTTTGTCCCATGTTAGTAGACATATCATGGACATCTTGATAGTTTTGATGAACTCTTGCTCAAGCCTCATATTATGCCTTTAATATATTTTACAAACTAACAAACCAAGGCAATAGGTAGAGATTTCTAATCATATGTGATGTAAATATAAATTTTAATTGAATTTAGAAAAAGAGCTTACAAAACGAATAAAAAATAAAAAATAAAAAATTTCATTTATATAAATTAAAATTTGATTTCTTATATGAAATTATATAAAAGAATTTAAAGAACTAAATTTCATTTTTCTCAATGTATTATTAATATTATTTTTAACATCAAACACTAAATTCGTATATGAGAACTCATTGTTTGTGGGACAACAGAGTCGCCTCCACAGGGAGATTTCACTGTTCAAGTTTATGGAGGTGTACATCCTCTACCCTTGATTTGGATTTGAACCTCTGACCTCTTACAATGAAGTACATGTTCTTAACCATTAGGCCTAGTGCTACAAAATTAATATTTTATAAAAATACATTTTAATACAAAAATTTAAAACCAAAATTAATTTAATTACACTAATAACAATGTTACAAGTATATACAAGTTTTATTTAATTCTTATAAACAATGTTAACTTTGAGGGTTAGTTCAAGTGGCCATGAGCTAGACATGAGACCTCTTACCCTTCCTCAAATTTGAGGAGGTCATTGGTTTGATTTTGATGATCTCTTTGGGATTAGGCTTTGTAATCAGGGACGATAGTGTATCTCATATGCACTTTGGCAAGGACTCAAAATTACCAAAGGAATAATTATGCATTTGATCATAGTGATTGGAGACATTATGATCATTATTAATATTACAGTAAAAAAGTCATTGACGGGGGATAATTCTCTAGCTTTAATTCTATATCGATGTAGACAACTAGGAGGTTCTTTCAATGATATAAAATACTACCATGTATTATGAAAAAACAACAAAGAGGTGAATTGATGGGAAAACACATCTTCAAAGAAAGAGGGGGAGATATAATGGTTAATGTTTATCATCCCAACAAGTAATCCGCTAATCAATCTTTAGTATGTTGAGACATTTAATGTTGGTAATCTATCATTTAATGAGTACTAATGAACCTTTTGTATATCACATGGCATGTAATCTCACACAACCCTTTGAACATTTAAATATTAATGTGAAGAGAAGGGACTCATGTGCTCACATTCCATCAACTTTGTTCTTGCCTACTTTTATGTTGCTTCACCTTACGACCTTGAGTTGTTGTGGGATAATGGTGTTTAAGTTTGAAGAGCATAGGGGGTTTCTACATATCTTGGACGATGTAACCATTTGTATTTCCTTTCTTCTAGTATTTAGTTTTCTTCAATGTGCAACATATTTTTTAGATGAGTCGCCTCCTTGGTGGAGTATTAAGAAATGGGTTTTAGAGAGGAACCATGTTGTTTAAGTGCTTAGAAGCAGTGGTCAAGGCTAGTGGTTCGTTTTTAGAATTTGGCATTTGTTAAATTGGAACATTAAGATGTGCATGCAATTTCATATTTGGGGCCAAAGAAGATTCTAAAATGTGTAGGGGGTTGAGGAATGCAGTGGTTTAGTAGGAAACACTTCTTTAGGGAAACTTATGGTTTTGAGAGATCTATAAGAGATTTATAGAAATTTAAGAATCCATTAAGAGAATCCACTGCGACATATCTTCTCTTTTATGGTTAAGAGAAAATCCACTGTGACATATCTTATCTTTTATGGTAGTGGTAGATCGACTAAAAAAGTATGCTTGTTTTTGCTCTCTTTCTCACACTTTTGAAGAAGTTGTAGTGGCAAAACATTCATGGAAATAATTTAAAACCTACTTGGAATTTTGAAGATTATTTTAAGTGAAAAAGATCCAATTTTCATTGGAAACATTTGGATTGAATTATTTTATTGTTTGGCTACTCAATTGGCTCACAGTTCATCTTACCATCCTCAATTCAATGGGAAAATAAAGATTGTGAATAAATGTTTAGAACTATATCTTCATTGCTTTGAACCCGATAAAAAAACACAATTGGTTAAGTGGTTTCCCTTGGAAAAATGGTGGTATAACACATTTTTACATACTTCATCAAAAATATCCCCATTTATGGCATTTTATGGATATTATCATCCATCCATCACATCACCTTTAAAAGGGACTAGAAAGTTTCAAGAAATGGAGAACCACATAGGGCACCAATAAGAGGTTCTCAAACTATTGAAGGATAACTTGATTACAACACAAAATAGGATGAAATAATAAGTAGATCAACACCATAGTGAAAGGGAATTTGAAGTGGGGGATTGGGTATTATTGAGACTACAACAATATAAACATTTGTCCCTCAAGCAATAAAAGAACGATAATAACTTAGCATTGGTGTTTTACATTCCCTATAAGGTGTTGCAAAGATTTAGAAGTATGTATAGCTTACAAGTTGGAGTTGCCTCCATCTTCACATGCACATCCCATTTTCCTTGTTTCTTGCTTAAAGAAGGTAATTGGTGATAAGATCCTAGTCCAAACTATTTTACAGTAGATTGATCAAGAATGGAAAATTATGGTAGCATCGGAAACAATCATTAAAACAAGGATTAAGCCACCAAGAAATCTACCCATTACTGAGTACCTTATCAACTGGAAGAGTTTACTAATAGAAGAGGCCGCATGGGACGATGAGTTATTCATGTAGAAACACCCATAGTTAGTCAAGTGTTGAGGACAAAACTTGTTTGAAGGGGAGGAGCATGTTAAGCCCTAAAGAAGCCCCATGTTAACCCTAAAACCCCTTATTAAGGCCTAGGTATTGATTTATTACATTTCTATCATTTTATTATTATGTATGCTAGATCCTTTCATTGTACTCTTTCATTATAATAGTACTCTTTGTCCCATATATATATACACCAAGAAGACCTAGTCTTAAGATCATCTCATTTTGTTTTATACATTATATTCATTGTAAAAGGAGGTTTACCCCTTGAAGTAGAATGTATTCATCTACTTTTTGTCATTTCCAAGGTGTTTGCATTTAAGCTCTATTTCCTTGTCTTCTGAGGAAAATATCATGAAAATACCTTGAAAGTTAAGGGCCATTGTTCCAAATGATTGTAACCATTAAACCCATAGTATAAGATCAACACCACCCATTTGGACTAAAATCATGGGACTATCCAATAAATACTCCCTCATATTTAGTTTAATACTATGGAATTTCCTTGAACAATTTATCGCACCTCCATATGCAATTCTTACTTTAAATTATGGCGTTGGAAATGCAAAGCAATTGAAAACTTTTGTTAATTTGTAATTGGTGAAGTTATGGGTGCAACCAAAATCAATCAACGCCATTGCCATTTTATTTTTATATATCCTTCTATTTGAAGGTTTGTGGAGTACTAATGTAGGCTAATGCATGACAAGATATTGTTACAATCTCTTCTAGCTATAGATATTGTGATGATTCTAATTTTTGGTTTTCTTCCTCTTCATAGTCTATGTTGAATAATTTTTTCTTACCACATTTATGCCCCATATTGTACTTGTTGTGACAATTGAAATATATACATTTTTCTCTTCTTTCATCTATTTGATAAGGTGTCAACCTTGTTAGTTGAGTGAGTTTATAATGAGGGCTATGCATTAGGCAAATTTTGAGGTCTAAAAATGGCTCTTTGAAGGAAAATAATAAAATAATAGTAAAAATAATAAAATAAAAGTTATGAATTTTAAAAATAAAAGAAAGAAAATTACTTTATTTAATTGTATTTTTAACTTATATCCTTATAGGTGTATTAAAATTTCAAGTGTAGGAACTCGTTGAATGTGGAATTAGATTCAACATCCAACAAGTTCCCACTTTGTACGTTTTTTAGTAGACTAATAGTGAGAAAGATTGAAAATACATGAAAACACATGTTTTTTTCATGTATTTTTAATTTTTCTCGATTGGGGCCTAACTCAAAAGAAATACAAAGGGTACTTGTTGGATGTTGAATCTAATTTCGCATTCCACAAGTGCCTAGACTTAAATTTGAGTATATATATATATATATATATATATATTCCAAAAGAATTTACCCTTCACCCTCCAAAATCATTTACCCTTGATGATGACATCATAATCTTGAATCTTATTAGTTTTTTTAAAGTTGATCTTGTTAGTACATTTTTCATTTTTAGGCCCAACGTTTATCTCAAAATTTCTCTAATGGAAACTTCCCTAATGATTTTCTCATTAGTTGTTAATGACCACTCTTCTAGTAGCCATATTTTTTACTTTCAACTTTACTTGAAAACATGCTTTATGGATTTGGGTTCAGAGAGACACTTCATGTTGGATTCTTTCCTTTAAAGTTCCCATTTAGAGGTCTAACAAACTATCCTATGAAATTTTATTTAACTTGAGACTCAACTTTTGAAATTATTGAATGTGTTTTGGACTTGTCTACCAAATAATATATATATATTTAAATCAAAATAATAAATTTGTATTAAGCAAGAATTTGTGGCTAGAACATGCAACTGAAGTACATTGAGATGAATGTTATAAAGAAAAGATCTTCCATGATTCTAGAAAGAGGTGGGAAAAAACCATCTTTCGCCCAGAAAAAGAAGAAGTCGGGGGAGATCTAATATTAGACCTTTTGAGACTCGAGCCTACTGTTTCCTAAGCACAAGAGTAAATTATTACAAATTGCTTGCACAAAATGGTACAAAAACAAAACATTTATAATATTTAATCAAAACTCACCCCGCACTAGAACCATAGGGTGCTAAATAATGATGGGTACCATATTTTGGAGATTTCTTGCTTCTATCTTTTCTACTTCTTGTTAATGGAGGGGATGATCGCTGATCTCTTTTTAAAACTCACAAATATGAAGGAGAAGAAGAGGAGAGATTTCCATCCTTCTCTTCCTCTAAATTAGCCTCTAGTTCTTCCTTTTTATTTGAAGGAGGATTTTTTTGAACATCCTTAGTAGTAGTCTCTTCCTCTATGGGTGACTTGATGTTCTCTAAAGGCACTTGATATAGATCTAACTAATCTTCTTCAACCGTGAATTCTTCCTCTGAGGACTTCAAAGCTTCATATCTATCACTAAAAGGAGGGTGTCTTTTCAATGAATGATTCTTTTTCTTCCTTGAAATTGGTTTGAATGCTTCTTCCTCATCATTACTTTAAGAAGATGGAGGGGGGAGAATGAGCATACTCATGGAAAAAAATTCATTTAAAATAGCTCTACTCATAATACAAGCCTGAAGATGGGTCCAACACTCTAAGTCAAGATGAATCACCTAAGGGTGTTCTTTTGCAAAATTCATTTCAACACAAGTTCTAGCACATGAAAAGTTATTTTCCTTGCCCTTAGAGCTAAAAATGTGGTGGTCCAATTTGTCACCTATGGATTTGAAAATGCCATCATTGTAGGAAAACAATGGCAGATATGACCATATAATTTAGATAGGTGTAGAAGATATTTCCATGGAAGGATTAAAATCTAAAGTCTGGTGAGTGAAAAAAATTCCCCTGGACCCCATGAAATAGGGCCCAAATATGCATATCAAATCCTTGTCCTCCTTGCTTTCAAAACAAAACAAAAGACAATTGTTTCAACAATATAAAGTATTAATGGGTTCATGATCTATCTAATTTTTAGAAATTCATTCTATAATAGAGCTATAATTGGGCCAAAGTTTAGTAAAATTACCAATCAACCCTCTTTCCTTAAGGGAATTTTCATTCTTCTTCGCAGAGGAAACAAACCCTAGTCCAGAGAAGGAATAATATATGTTCTTTTTACAAATCTTTCACAGGGAAGAGAGCCATGACCATCCACGTCAGGGTTGAAAGGATCACTCATTGTAATGACAATGAACTCAACAACCTGCTTGTTTTAATCAGGAACAATGCAACAAACACCACCAGATCTAAGAAAACCGACACAAAGAAAATGAGCCAAGTGACTAACCTATGAAAAATATCAGTTGGGGAAGGAATATCAACAAATAATATTGTTGTTGTTGACGTTTAAGAGCCACCAACTAGGTCCACTGTCAAGGCTTGAGTAGGGATGAAGAGTAGGCATAGAATAAATAATTGAACCTAATAATAAGAAGGAGAGAAAAGCAAAATGCACGAAAAGGGTGCTAATAGAATAAGGCCAAATAAATTATTATGAATTAATCAAAGAATAATACAATACTATAAATATATGTGTGTGTGTGTGTGTGCGTATTTTATACATATATTTTTGTGTATGATAATATAGTATATTATAATATGGATGAATACTAAGGATATAACCTAGACTAAACAAACCATAATTAAAAAGTAATACAAAAAAAAACAATAAAGATAACACAAACACAACAATACAGATAAGAAAGAAAAGTGGGGGGAGAAGAGGGGAAGGGGAGAGGGAAGCTGGAAGAAAGGAGGAGTAAGAAGAGGAGAGGAGGGAGAAGAAAAGGGAAAAGTGGAAAAATAAGGAGAGTGAAAGTAAGGAGAGCTAGGATAGAGGTAACCTAAGGAGGAGTAAGAATAGGAGAGAAGGAGAGGAGAGGAGGGAGAAGAAAGGGGAAAAGTGGGAAAATAAGGAGAGTTATGATAGTTGTAACATGGTGTGATAGGAAGGAAATAGGTAAGGTAAATTGTAGGTTTTAACCCCATACATAAATTACTTGCATAAGAATTCTAAAAAATAGAAAAATAGACAATGGCGAGAGCATACCACATAAAACATATATACACAGAGATTTTCCCCTGGATCCTAAAACCAGGACTACCAAATTGATTTTTCATTATGTTCCTTTCAATCTTACAATACATATATATACATGTTGAAGCATCCATAAACCCCAATCCATTAACCCTGGATTAGAACATAACTGTTGGACACCTAATCCTCAATGGGTTAGTGTGGAAGCTGAATAAACAAAGTAGTCCAAGAGACCTTGGGATGTGAAACCCAACGATCACATAACGTACTATAAATATATATCTTTTGTCAATAAAAATTGTACTTGCATGTTTCATCTTTCATATTGTTCTTGCTTCCATGTGTGCTTAACATGGTATCAGAGCTGGTACGTTCATAACCTTCTCAATATTGTGTAAGTCACTTGTTTTTGTGGCCTGTGTAAACCAATGCTTCTATGTCTTAATGAATCTTGAGGGTTTGTGATCATTTGTTAGGATAATCATATTGCTCATTGAGATTGAAGTCTAAGTGTAGTTCATGAGAATACAAAAAGTTTCTCATCTATGTCTCTCTGCGTAATTCACATTTGTCTTTTCCTTCTCTCAGATAAATATCAAAAATGGTGTTTTTAACTCCTTTCTGACGACTATATTCCCAGTTGCACCACCTAGGCTTTTGAATAATGCATTAATCCTCTAATGAATTCTTTATGTGTAACTCTGAAATGTCTTCACTTATGCATTGAAACCTTGATGGTCATGGTATGTGTCGAACTCCTGTTACAAACCCTGAATTGAATGTTGTGCACTTTGGCACTCTCTCTCTCATACCGTTGGCATGTTGTAGCGAAGTATACGCAGATCCTGTAGCATGTGATCTCGCACAATTGTTGAATATCGCACTTCGGCGGACTCTCTCATTTGCTGGTAGCAACATCTGACAAATTGAGTGGCCATAGCAACTGTGTGGTCTCTAACCTCATCCTGTAGACGGGTATCTGGAATATGCTTGACTCGATGTAATCTTACAGTCATAATGGAGACTGTATAGTCGAAAGTGGTCTTGTAGAGCGCTGATTCAGAAATCTAAACAGTAATAACCCGTTAAAGCTTCATGCATTACAGAAATTTCTCCTCTTGGTACATCTACTCTCCAACCGGTAATATCGATGATGGAGCAGTCATTTTCGGAATTCACAATAACATTCAAGATGGAAAACTGGCAAGTCTGTAGTGTGGCATGAGTGCTGGTTCATTGGTTCAACTATGCGTTTCATATCTGTGATGATTGATTTGCATGAAACGTTACTTTCAATTATGCGTACATAAATCTTGGGAAATCAATGCGCCCAAATCTGAGGCACATGTTGCACTGCCAGACAATCCATATTCAAAACGTTGCATACGCAGACTTCATACGTTAACACTATCTCCATAATAACATTGTCTCCATACTGGCATTTCTAGCTCTGAAATTTTATACTGGTATCGTTGCAGTTACGGTATTATTGCGGTATACCACCTGTCCATAACTCCATACCAATTTTCCCATACCACAATATTGTTTTTCCTTCAACACACCGTTACAGTGAATGGCATGTAATAACTAGCGGAATCTGTAACCACTCTCCGTATGCGTTAACCATAAGCTTCCCCATACTCCACGCAGTTAAGTTATTGTATTGGTTAACAACCATTTTTTTGTAACGTATGGCCTGACATGCTATACATGTTATTCCACTGCGCACATACCTTAGTCCTCCCTCTGTCACACTGCCTAGCATGACACCTTGAAGCTTGTCACATCTGGACGTGAAAGTCTTGCTAAGGAAAGTTCGATGGTCACATCCTTTAATTAAGGGTTTTTCATATATTCTACTGAACATGATTTGAAGCTTCTTGAAAGTACAGAGGTTATTAAGGGAAGAATCCGTCGAGCTTCCGTCGTTGTTATTATTGATAATAACCAAATTCTTTGGATTACGAATTTGGGTTTTATTAGACACGGAGATATCATCAGCAACAACAGCGCCACAGTTTCCACCACTGGCTTGCTTTATGTTGGGGATCTCGACCTTGAGGTCACAGACAGCCAGCTTGATGAATTCTTTAATCCCGTGGGAACGGTGACCTCCATTCGAGTTTGCTGCGATAGCATGACCTAGCGCTCCCTTGGCTATGGATATGTCAATTTTCTTGACCCTATATATGCTACTCGCGCCATTGACCTTTTGAATTATAAGGAACTGAATGGGAAACCTGTTTGGATCAGGTGATCTCACCGAGACCCTATAGCATGCAAGAGTGGAGTCGGAAACGTATTTATTAAGAATTTGCATGAGTCTATTGGGAATGCAAGTCTTGCATATACCTGTTGCAGCCTTCAAAACAGAATATTTAGCTTGAAGATCTGAGAGTTACCTCAATGTATAGCAGTGTTGATCAGCCCTTATTCCCTGAAGGTTATTTGATGGCCTCCTGTGTACATTTCAGAGATTGAGAGTTGATAAAATCCTTGATCTGGGTTAACCTTTGTCTGTAAAATTAAGGACAACTCCATGTCAACATTGGCATCACCAGATGCTAACATCAATAGTAGTAGAGGCACATTTTGATCAGAATTTCGTTGATAACTTTTAGCAATTGCAGGAAGGTTTCATAGTCATACCATATTATATCATTAAAGTCTGCCTTTCAACAAAGGGTCTCACTCTCATATCATTGAAGTCTGGGTTTCACAGTCATATCAGGATCTCACTGTCATAAAGGTATTACTGTCATTTGGATGTGCAACAACCTGGCTTTAGCAGTAATGAAAATTTGAGGCAGCAGACTTGTGTCTTCTTGAAAAAGGATGACAGGGGCAAAGAGCATCAGCAGTATAACAGCTTCTTGAAATGTAACCTTAGCAAAATAAGCTTCAGATAGAGTTGGCAAGCATCAAATAGAGGTCAGCAAAAGAAGGCATACTCAAGCAGTCTGTAAGTGATTGAAGATTTCAGTTATATTGGTATGTATACTTATCTGTAGCAGCATTCATTTATAGTATTTGCAATTGGTTTGGCATGAGAAGAAGATTTCAAGATGGAAAGGATATGATATATTGAGAGGAGCGTTAATGGTTTTCCTTCGCAAGAAGGGCAGAGGGAAGCTCTGTATTGCATCATATCTGCAGCTTCCTCTTGTGAACCGCATGAGGGCACTTAGAATGTAAATACCACAGAAGTCTTGTAAATAATTGAAGATTTGAGCTAAATAACTAGGGCTCAAAGGGAATTTGACAGTGTGCACAACTTACGTGTTGTCAGCTCCATTGAAGTGTAAGTGCAGTGGCTTGAAACCGCCATTTGTGGCTCTCCAAACCACCACTCCATGGTTGATTGAAGGGAAAATGTGATTTGTTTTTGCAGTGTAAAGTTGATATATCATGTAGAGCGTGTATCATATCATGTGTTGCAACAATAGTCCAACATTATCGTGTAACAATAGTCCATTTGTGTAATTTCTAGCTTAAAAAAAAAAGGATTGGAGAAAATGACTAGAATTACTAAAGTATTAGAGTTCATGAAAACTCTTATACAATCTACTGTTGATGACACACTCCAAATCAACAAAGGCTCTCTCTCAGAAATTCAGACATGTCTACAATATGCACAAGAATAGATTGAATTCTTGCAGCTTGAATCTCAACTACAACACGAAGAATTACAACGGTGGAGTCATTATTCTGAACCTGTTTCTGTTCAGAAGATTGAAACAGACTCCCATAAACAACAAGACAATAATGTTACAATTCATTCAGATAAAGCAACAGTTGTACATGCAGATGCAGAAACTCAGTCTGCACTTCCCAAGCCCATCATTAGACCTTGGAAACAACTTGTCCACAACAAGCACAGAACTGGTCTTGGATATGACAAGGACTTGTCCTTTCACATTCCAGACTACGCCAAGCCCATTCAGTTTCAGAGTGCTGGATTCATTCATGATAGTTCACCTGCTCCTTATGACAGTTCACCTCCAACTATTCCAGATTCTACCCCTCTTCCATAACAACAATAACAACAACAGATTGTGAAATGCCAACACTGTGACCGAGTTGGCCATATGAAAGATCATTGTTTTGATCTTCATCCATGTAAGCACTGTCATAAAACCACCCATTCTTCACACAGATGCTTCAGAAACAAACATCCTGCAAGATCAAAGATTCATCTTCGATGGATCGCTTCTTGGTAGTGGGCATCAACAGCCAAGAAGATATTCCAAACACATGTCAAAACTTGTTCCAGGGTATTGAACAGTCTTATAGTTGAGTTTTCTCCATCATCTCACCTTGTATCTGACAGGGGGGGAAATGATGGTCATCTACAAACTTCAAAGTCACATCAAGCTAGCCTGAGCCACAACCTGCCACACCAGTTTCAGAGTTGTAGCCAGAGACAAAGATGCCTGTGAACATGCCTTCAGTTGGCAATCTATGACACTTCCTCTAGCAGAAGACTTCAGCTTCTTACCAGTTTCGGAAGAATTCCAGGAACAAAATTGAGAACACTTCCTCTGGCAGAAGACTCCAGCTTCTTGCCATTTTTGGAAGAGTTCCAGGAATTGCATTAAGCATTCTAGAGTTGTTGGTCATCCTTAAACCATCACAGGTTGAGACTTCCCTTTTCAGGTTGAAGTTCTCCCTTTTATACGAGGTGAGACCTCCCTTTCATGGTTGAAGGTTTCCCTCTTCAAAACAATAGGAGCACTTCCTCTAGCAGAAGACTTCATCTTCTTGCTAGTTTTGGAAGAGTTCCGGGAACTGCACTAAGTGTTCCAGTGTTGGTGGTCATCCTTAAACCACCGCCCACCAACATTTCAGAGAGCACATTCAGCCTAGTGCTGCCATGCATTTTTGCACATTTTGTATTACAACTCTCTTCTTGGACTCATACGTAACCCTTCGGATTAAGGGGGAGAATATTGGACACCTAATCCTCAATGCGTGAGTGTGGAAGCTGAATAGACAAAGTAGTCCAAGAGACCTTGGGATGTGAAACCCAACGGCCACATAACGTACTATAAATGTATATCATTTGTCAATAAAAATTGTACTTGCATGTTTCATCTTTCATATTGTTCTTGCTCCCATGTGTGCTTAACAATAACGGTAGTTCCCTTGACCAGATCTACAAAATGCCATGCATAGAAAACCATCATGCCCCAAAACCATGTGCACGGGGGTGCCCCCCTTCATACCTCTTGACAGGGGGGCAGCTTCCCCCACTGTGACGCCTTGGCAGTGCCCGATGCAATGTGCAGGGATGGCTACCGTTCCCCTTGTGACCCCCCGGCAACACCTGGTGCAACGTACAGGGGGGACCCTAGGCAGCGCCTGATGCAACGTACAGGGGGGTTGCCACCCCCCTGTGACCCCCGATAGCACCCGACACAACATACAAGGGGGGCGTGCATGTGGTAGTCGTGGAAAGAATATAACACAACCCAACAGAAATAAGGAGGAACATAGGGAGAAGGAAAGAAAGTGGAGAGAGGCAAATGGTTTAAGGAAAAGGAAGACGGACAAGACAAGGACTGCCAAGTCAAATGCAGAGGGGTCAAATATAAAGAGAGGGAAGATGAAGGATGGGATGTAAGAGCCAAAAGAAGATCGAGAGAACAATAATTTGTTTTTCATGGTTAGCAAGGGAAGCCAATTATTATTAATCCCTAGGCCACCATCTCTGTTAACATTTTTAGGATGTTTCTTAATCTCCAAAGCTTCTCTAATTTTGTGTTGGCAATAGTGATTTTCTTTGTTAATGATTTTATTGCTTTCCAAACAACACATGATTTTCTGTGGTCTCGACATGTTCTACAAGAGATGATTTTTAAATTTTTTCGTGCTTTATGTATGCACCATGCTCTTTAATCCTAACTTGTAGGGAGCATCTTGTTTCACCAATATAACACTTGCCACATGAAGAGCTTACCTTGTAAACACCCATAGTACTATAATTGGTCGATGTCTTCTTTCACAAATTTCACTTTTTGCCTGATAGTGGAGAGCAATCTGAAAGATGTTATGATTTTTTTCTTCAAAATTCTGGAAATCTTATTTCTTATTATTAAAACATCCTAGAAGGGGATGCAACCATTTTCCTTAGTTTCCATGGTGAATTGGATGTCAGATGAGATGTTGTTAAGCAATTGTAAGAATTTTGAGAGCTATTCTTTTCCATGGGGCCATATGACATTGGTGTCATCTGCGAATCTTTTCCAAATCTCCAGCTTTAGATAGTAAGTGTTAACTGCTTTGCTTTCAAAATTTTCCATATAAAGGTGAGCCACTATTAGTGAAAGTAGAGTTCCCGTTACTACCCCACTTCTCTGTTTGTAGTATTCTCCTCTAAAGTTGAAGAAAGTGGATCTAAGAAATAATTCAACAAGCTTTTATGTTTCTGGGTTAGTCACTTCCTTAATCACGTGAGTAGTCTCATTTAGGGTGATTTTGGTAAAGATGGATACCTTGATGAAGTTGATTATGATGTATTTCCTTTTGATTAACCTTTTCATCTTTAATTAATGCAACAAATTCACTCGAATTCTTGATGTATGAGTCTAATATAGCCAACCAAGGGACTCAAAGCCTTAACAACAAATACCCTCTTTGTGGGTTTTTGGAGCTCCATAAATTCTTAGTTCAATTATCTAGATAAAATAATAGAATGACTTTCTTAAATACCTTAATTATTCCTAAAATTGAGTTATGGAGAAACTTCCATAACTAACACTCTAAATGAGAGTTGCACATCAAGTGTTTCTTAGTTCAATTATCTAGATAAAATAATAGAATGACTTTCTTGAATTCCTTAATTATTCTTGAAACTGAGTTGTTGAGAAACTTCCATAACTACCACTCTAAATCAGATTTCCAATTATTTTATAATTATAATTCTCAAGATTCATAATTACGGTAATTACCTTTATCAACTTTTAAGATGACAATATCAAGCATGACTATAGCAGGTCAAGCCATACCACCTAGAAGCAATATTAGCAAAAAAAAACACCTACAAGCAATATTAGCAAAGAAGAACATGTAGAAAAAATAAAAATCAAACCTTTAATTCGTTAAAAACACAATCCCCACAAATAATTTAAGTGCTTTATACATTGATTTTGGATTTTACATAATATTAAAGAGGAAATTGTGATTTCATTAATAAAAAACGTGAAAAATATATTAAGAAAAAAGAAAATCAATTATAAATGATAATGCAAGTGATTCAATATCATCAAGTGTTTGAATTTGCTGGAATAAGTTTACCATATGACGTACACACTAAGACTAAACAGTTCCAAGAATAAGTGAAGGAAACTCAATATGATGATGAAGTTAATTTAG
>APFE030943637.1:11395-35497 GCA_000404065.3 Pinus taeda | reverse complement strand
CAACAGAGGTATGTTGAGAAAATACTTTTGAGGTTTGGTATGAACAATGTGAAGCCTGTGTCGATCCCTTTAGCTTCCCATTTTAAGCTTTCTTCGAGTTTATGTCCTAATACAGATGAAGAAAAGGATTATATGTCTCGAATTCCTTATGCTAATGTAGTAGGATGTTTGATGTATGCAATGGTGTGTACGCGACCAGATATTTCTCATGCAGTTGGGGTTTTTAGCAGGTACATGGCAAATCCGGGTAAAGAACACTGGTCAGTAGTGAAATGGGTGCTTCGGTACTTGAGAGGCACAAGTAGTTATTGTATTTCTTACAATAAGAGTAGTGAATATGTTTGCAGATGTGTTGATTCCGATTTTGCAGGTGATTTGGATAAGAGGAGATCAACTTCAGGGTACGTCTTTACTCTTGCAGGTGGAGCTATTAGCTGGATGTCAAAGCTAAAGAATATTGTTGCTTTGTCTACTACTGAAGCAGAATACATTGCTGCTTTTCATGCTTGCAAAGAGGCAGTTTGGTTGAAAGGTTTGCTTGGTGAGTTTGGTAGGTTACAGGATAACATCAGATTACTTTGTGACAGTCAAAGTGCAATACATTTGGCTAAGAATCCGACCTATCATAGTAAGTCAAAACATATTCCAATCAAATACCATTTTGTAAGACAGGTTATCACTGAAAGGGGAGTCTCTCTTGAAAGGTGCATACAAAGGAGAACTGTGCAGACATGTTCACGAAACCAGTTTTGTTGGAGAAGCTACGATGGTGTTTGGCTTCTCTTGGCTTGCAGAAAAGATAAAATAATAATAACAGGGCATCAAGCGAATTGTTGTCAAGGTGGAGATTGTTGAGATTTTCTGTTTTAGTCAAATAGGCAGAAATCTCTGAAGGATGACAACAATAGGGATTCAGTTCCTAGATTAGCTCCAGGTTGTTGGGAGGGAGTTAATGCCTCCTATATTTGATGTGAGGGAGTTATGAGGTTGTTAGATTTTCTATTCTATATCATAGGCAACCATTCGGATGGTTTGCTAAGAGTGTGTGAGGATTTCTTGATGTAATCTCCAAATTTTGATTAATATATTCTTGATGCCTATGTTTGGTGGACGTAGCCCAGATTGGTTGGGTGAACCACGTTAAAAGCTGTCTCTTATGTGTTTGATCTTCTGTTGTGTCTATTTGTTTGTTGTGCCTGAATTCCAACAATAAGTAAGAGTTAGTTATGGAAAGAAAACTAAGTTAAGAAGAATTGAGGACAAAAAATAGAAATTGTTCACATGGATTATGTGCATGAAGAATTTATTTCTATTTTTGGAACGAATGGTTCTATTTAATGGATGAGAAGGAGAATGGTTATTTAATGGATGAGAAGGAGGATGTGAGATATTTTTTTTCAATGAGAATTCACTAGCAAAGGTAGTTGATTGAGGACTTAGGGTTGGCTAGCTATAGAAAGACATAATGGTTGGGTGGAGAGTCATCACCAAAATGTTAATTGTTGTTAGTAGGATCATAACAATGTAGTGTTTACAAGTTGTAGGTAAATTGGGCTTGTTAAGTTCCATACATGGTTTCTCCCATTGTCTTATCATGTGGATTATGTAATTATTAACAAATTATTTTTCACGTTGTTAATTAATAGTTTGAAATTGTTGTAAGTAATTTCATATATAATTGTGCTTTTAATTTTGGGACATTACATTTCGTATCATAGTGAAATGCTCAAAACCTAGTACCTATGGACCCTTTACCCTACTAAAGTTGATTGGAAAAGTAGACTTGAGAATGATGCCCAAAAATAATGTTTGATGGTATTAAATCTATGGTATGTGATTTGACCATGTGAACATTATTCATATCCCAATTTAAGATAGAATTGTGTGGCTAAGACAAAGTGAGAGAATTAAGTCTAACCCTTGAGACCTATAGAGCCTAGCGCCAATGCATGTAGTAGAAAATTACGCATGTATACACATGAACATGTTGGGTTTAATTTCCATTAATATTGATACCTCATGGAAAATCTTTATAACCCATATAAAAATTTTAGAATGGAAATAGTAATAATGTAAACATGAACTACAAAGTTATTTTGAAATTTGTTTAAATTTTAATTGTGCATTACCACCATTAAACACACAATCTTGGGATTGTCAAATTGGGAAGGAAATTGAAAAAAAATGAGGTGGATTGTACATAGCTAATTCTTCTCTTTTAACCATTAATTCATAGTTAGAATATCAATGAGGTGTATTATAGATAGTTAACTTTTCCCTCTTAACCATTAATTCATAGTTAAAATATCAATGAAGTGGATTATACACAGTGAACTTTTCCCTCTTAACCATTAATTCATAAATAAAATATCATTGTAGAGTTTGTAAGAACCATATTATGTCTCATACAACTGAAGTTACGTATACGTATATGTGCTTGTAGCTAATAAAACCACATCATTATTCAAACTGCAAGTCATTGCCAAGCCACAATCCCATTTCCAAAGCCAACCCCAACATTCAGAAATTAATGCTTTACTGCAATCACATGTTAAATTGACTGCATTTCAAATATTAAATCAAACCTCTAGTTGTAATTCAACCTGCATGGATGAGTCTAAACCCCAAACCATGTGGCAAGACAAATTTCAAGTGGATGTAGAATCGAAGGGAGAAAGGGGACATGGTCACAATCCTCCCAAAGGGGCACTAGCAATGTAATCACAACCCAAGAATCCTCCAATTACATAATTGACATTGTTATGAATAGAAACCTATGTCACTGGTGTAAAAAGAAAATTGATAATCCATAAATCATAATTAAAATAGCCAAACCCTACATTATATCACTATCACTAAAGCAAGACAAGGAGAAGTGAAAAAGAAAAGTGAAAATAAATCATAATTAAAATAGCCAAACCCTACATTATATCACTATCACTAAAGCAAGACAAGGAAGTGAAAAAGAAACCAAAGATAAGTGAAAAAAGAAACCCAGGTAAAAAAAAAACCATAAATTTATGGAAATCTATCCATTTATTTGTTTTCTTCATCTAAAAAAGTGCGAAATTTTAAAATTTTATGCTTCCCTTTCACTGTAAAATTAAGAAGGAACAGTGGCCATCGGTTTGCGTTTATCTTCTCAGTTGTTACTATACAAAAACAATGGCTTTATAACATGAATAAATGGAGGGTTTCCACGCAAATTACTATTAAAATACCTCATCAAGTTACTATTTCCTGCAAGTTATTTTTGGTAAGAAAGTTTGAAAAGCTTTATTGAGCAGAAGTTTGTTTTTAGTAATGGCAGTGAATGACTGTTAATGAAGCACCACTGATATATTAAGTTCTACTATTAATATCTAAACTACTTTTCTACTTAACCCGAAAAACACAGTAGTGATTTTTGTTCACACCCTTTATTCACTCAATGGGTGTTCTTTCATTGACCATAAATCAAATAGGAAAAATGCTTCTATCTGATTTATAATTCCCTAATATTTATAAACCGTTTCAAGTTGGTGACTTCCATAAAATTTGAGATGAATTTATTCTTCAAAATCTTTTGAAGAAGTGGGGATACAAATTTTGCATATCACAGGAACTGTTATATAAAACTTTGATATAACTTTAAAACTTTGATATAATAAAGTTATAGGTTTGTAAACATTGTTTTATATATTATTAAGAAATTTATGTTTTTATATATTATTTATAAAATTACATTTTCAACATATTAATATAAAAATTATGAAGTTATTTTTCCAAACTTTATTGTAAATAGTAAAATCATAGATAGGTATATGAAGTTAGTGTAGAATGAGTTTTAAGTTTATTTCAAGCAAATTTTGATATTAGATATTGTTTAAAGAGATATTGGTATAATGTTGTTTTAAGTTGTTTAAGAGAAATATGGTTTTAGGATTGTTTTATGATATTAATGTTTTTTTTAATAAATTTGTAGTGTAGATGTAATGTTTTAGTTATATAAAATTAAATAAGTATATAATGGGAAGGGTTGTATTTATTGAAAATTTAGTATGTGTATTTTTATAATTATGTATTTTTAGTTTAATATTATGTTCATATTTTTAATAGAGGTTAATGAGAAATTTTTTTGGGGCTAGGTTTGCCAATTTCAACAGAGCAAAACATAAAATTCAACAAATAGACTCAAGCAATCATGCATACAATTTGAATTGGAAAAGTAGGTTTAGAGTACATGTTGGTAGGTCCTATGTTTGATGATGTTCTCACAGGGTCTAAACCCTAAATTTTCCTCTTGAAATTGCACCAATATGAACAAGAAACCAAACACGGATCACAACATTCAAAGTATATATGCATATAATTAAATCATTCCTTAAAAGTATACATTATGCATTCATATCCATAAGAAATAGACAATGCATATAGGAACAAAATATGAGTTTGTTGATTGAAATAGCAATAACAAGAGGTAGCTAAGCTACAACTTGATCCAAACTATTGACACTGACGAAATCTTCCTCTAGGTCTCTCCTACTCGAGCCAACAAGAACGTCCTCTCCAATAGTAGCACTGAGATACAAGATAAAAGGGCCCAACATCTATGCAAGGAACTAGGATTTCTTGGAGATAGGAGAGTGCAAAGAGAAAGGGATAATGCAAACCTGATATAGGTGAAATTTGGCAGAGTAAAGATGCCAATAATTAGGATGCTTATTAGGCCAACACACAGGGTGTATTATACCACCAAAAACCAGTTTTAGTTAGTTAGGTCGCGAGCTTCTATAGGTGGGTTTCCAGTTTAACCCATAAACCCTACCTACAAAATAACTAACCTATATATTTTTTCAATTTTGAAAATATGTATGCATGAAGCATTCAAAGGAACTGCATACATATGCATTTTTACAGTGGGTAGAGTTGTGTATATTTTTTGAAAAATGTTTTTTCAGATAAGGACAGGTTTGCAAGGAAAAAGGGATATGGCCATGCTAATTATGAGCATATAGCAACAAAGAGTGGCAAAAGGTGTTGTAATAGATGCCCCCTAGTGTATGAGGTCAGACGAAATACATTAAGTATATACAAGAGTCATTAGAAGAACCCATGAGGAGATTAAAAGAATCAAGCTCCATCAACACCTACAAAAGAAGTCAGAAAGAAACTCATATCTGAGGTGGGCATACCCATGCTTAGAGGAAGGAAAGCATGACTGCTAGTTAAGTACAATGCGGATCCATGATGAAGTATATATAAGTATGATAATGATCATGATAATACATAGTGGATCAACATATCGTAGTCACGAATAAAACACAATGAAGCTATGTCTCGGTAACATATATAAGGATATATGTACAAAGTATGATGTAGAAATGATCCCCCTCTAAAGTACCAAAGTCATATATAAAATAGTGGTATTGTACAAGACTCGGGCGCCAACATATAAGATGCTACTGAAACTGCGAGCATCATATAAGAGTGGTTGTCATTGGAAGAAGGCTAGAGAAATTGTCAAGTGATCAAGAATGTTGACACAACATGAGGTCTTCATTGATTGTCGATGATACATTTCTAAACTATGGGAATATATCAGTTAAAGTTGATTATGTGAGAAATATTTTGATAACTGTTCATTGATGCATACCATTAACAAATGCAAGTCAACTCACCGATAATAATAATGGGCGTCAATGTACCTAATACAATATAACAAGTGAAAATAAATGGGTTGAAGTCAAACACTTGAAAGAATCTATCGAGTGATGAAAATTGATGTATTCCCACTATCAACAATGAGGGAATCTACCACTCACGACTGCAAACCCCAAAGTACTGAAAAATGGCTCTAGATCTTATTCCTAGAGTAATGAGTTGGAGTCAATGAGAAAATATCTGTTGGAAGGAAGGCATCATGGCATCCCACATCAACTAGCACAAGTGTAACCCATAGATCAATAATTTGGAAAAACTCATATGAATAAGACTAAAGAAACCACCACCAAATATGACTCTCATATGCACCAAATGGAATAATGCACGAAAGAGACACTATGAACCAACCAATAATGAAAGTTGACAACAAAAGTGAGGAATCCATCAATAGGGTTGAAAGTAAACCAAAGTACTACATGAATCTCAATGTGTGATAATGTAAGATGATGTCAAACACAAGGGAAACTTACCTATCAAAGACCAATGATGAGAGTCAATGCTGGGACAAGGTCACCTATCAATGATGGAAACAGGGCCAAGGTGCGACTCTAAGTCTACTCTCAGAGAATTTTTTTCGGATTTGATAAGAGAAGACCCGTCAACAAGAAGTCAATGAGGACATTCTATATAGACATGAGTATCTGACTGATATGTTGATCTAATATTGGGAGTGACTTGAAGAATCTGGCATGACCGACACAATGAGTCAAGAGACACTGTAAAATGGTTGACATAGAGTTTTACTTCCCTTGAACAAAAGCACAACACATTTTGTTACTTAGGCAACATAAACCATGATTAACTTTGTATAAGTCTGAGATATAGGACGAATAATCACACCCTCCATGTGATTAGAAGAGTAATCAACCGAAGGATTATTGACTCTAAAATGAGGTTTGACTTCTTAAGGCCATACTAAATCCTAGCCCAATGAGGAAAATAATCACAATTGGGTGCTTTGTTCAATGATGACACAATTGATTATGCTGCCAAATCAATGAAACAAACTCTTAGCATCTCTTTTTTTGGAATATTTGATATTTTTTCTTTTCATATTATACAATTCCTGAAAAATAATAAAATAGTGCTTATATTATAGTGGAGAGAATGAGTGTTGCAGGCAAGCAGACTAGATCCAGCGCTTGGAATATTCCTACGCTCGCTGCAAGATAAAGCGTGCATGATATGGACACTTGGGGGATGTTCCCTCTAGGGATAAGAGTGTCCAGTCGCAAAGAAAATAAATGAAAGGCTTGCACTTTCAGAAAGGGCATTGACAAAAGTGGTTTATATGGGAGCAAGCTAAATTTGGCATAAGGCCAAAAGTGCAAGTGATCGATATGCAATGCAATAGTACAACTCAACATGTGGGAGCCTCTAAGGTATAAAATAGATGAACTATAGTAAAGTGGGTAAAATTTTCATATAAATATGTCCAAAATGAATTTTAAACTCACCATTTGTTTTTTTACCAATCTTAGTGCTTTGGAGTAGTTTTTACCTTCCAAGAGATCTAGCAAACGAAATCAAATTTTACAAACTACATGAAATTCTACACTTGATGCTCTTCAATTTAATTCCATTTTTAAATATTTTGATTAAGATTTAGCCATCCAAAATTCAAATTAAAAATAGGACTGCACATACTTGGAATTTTTTTTCTATTTAGGTGCGTATGGAAAGCCCTACACATGCCTTGCTGGAGGAAAAGTTGCATGTATATATGACTGTCCAAATCAAAAGTGCATACAAGCATATTTGGATCTTGAAATTTGAATTTAATGATTTAACTTGGAATTGTTTTGAAGGATGGCTATTTTGTGGGGTGTGAGAGAGAGAGCATGAAGAAGTTGACAACTTGCCCACCCTTGGGAGGATTCAGGGAATTAACTACGTGGATACTTAACTGTCGAGCCAACAAGTCTAACCAATTAAATGGTTTCCCTTCATTAAAAACTTGATTCAGTAATAATTTCCACCCTTTAGGAAAGGTCTCCATTCTCTGTTGGCCATAGATTCTATAACATAGAACTATCAAGAGATGATATGCCCTCCCGAGAGACTTTGTCTTGTAGATTTTGGTGGGTGTCTAACGAAACTTTGATGGCTCTTTAACCTAGCTTTTGACGATGTGCTTTGTCCTCAAGTAGTTGTTGGTAGCATAAACATAAGAATCCATGAGCAATTCCAACTCCGAAAAATGATACATGAGATGATAATCGACTGCCATAAAAGAAGCAAGCCTTTGTTCGCTAGGATCATTGAAATTCATAGCCTTAATATCTATATGCAAAGCTATCTAGCTAACAACATCTGCAAATGGGAAAGCCAAATATATGCATGCAACCTTATGTAGTCTTGACCGTTAAACATTGATATATATTTACTGGTCCTCTAGATATGTCTTGAAGCTTCTTGGTGAGAATGCTTCATTCATTTTCTACCATGTGATATCTGATTCTTTTTCTATAAATAGTTGAGTGTCTGAAAAAACTGGCAAGTTTACTAGCATACTCTCAAGTACCTCCCCGGTATTGCTCTTTGTGCTATCCTTTGAAGCATCTCTCTTGGGTTCCATGATAACAGCGACTCATGAAGAAAAGTGTTAAACAACTGTAATACATGTAGGAGGAAAATGCACTCATGGAAAGAATAAATTAACTTATGCAAATCTACTTGCAAAGAAAGATTAGGAAACAACCAGTGAATTGGTGAGGAAAATTGCACAATTATTGAGGTCAAGGGATAGGGATTGGCTCCAGGAACTGCTCATTATGTAGTCTCAAAAAGCAGTGATGTAGGCTGAGGATTGAGACTGTAAAATGCGTAGTTCATCTTGGGCAGATTGAGGGAGAGATTATGCATTACGTAGTTTCAGTGGCCAAGGGGACGAGCGTAAGCCCTGGAACTTCTCAATGTGCAGTTGGGTTATCATGTGTTGCGCATTGCGTGGTATCAGAGGCCAAGATGAGAGCCTAAACCTTGGACTTGCAAAATCCCCAGCTGGGAAAGGCAATTGTTGGCTAAGTGAAGTGCAAATCTGCCGGGAAAAAGTGTGGGAAACTGAGAAATCTGAGTGATGGTGAAAGTTAAAGTGCAGACCTGACTAAGGATAGGTATCTCAGTGCAAATAAAGTACAAAAGATCAACATACAGAAGGGAAAACAAACATGCATGGAGAGTCGTCGAAACGACGATCACCAATGTGCAAAAACAACAAAACTATTGTGACACTTATAAAAGGAAAATGATGAAAACACTAATACAATTTAAAGCACCAGCAATCATGAAGAGAAAAAAGAAAAACAACACTCACAGAAGTGAAACGACAAAAAACAACAAAAAAAGGGCAAAAGATGACAAAAGAAAAACTCACCTAGAAAAGCGTTGCAAACTCCAGTGAAAGTTCCTTAATCTCTTTGGGAATGTTAGAGCTCCAAGTTAAAATGTCCAAATGATCTCTAGAGGCATGTATTAAATATATTTAGGCAAATTAAGGTTTATGACATGCATGCCTAAAATCAAGGGAAAAACGACACCTGGCAGAAAGTTCCAAAAATAACGAGTGTGCCACCTTCGGGAAACTAATGATGACTCCCTATTTTCTAGGGATGCTTTTTGTTTTTTGTTTTTCTCTTTTTTTGGAAACTTGCCATGCACACTGCCAAGAAGGATTATGCAAGTTGCAAGGACTTGTAAACTTCTTGACTCAATGCATTGCACAATTTATGAGTTGATGAGATTCTTTACGCAATTTATGAGCTTGAGGTTGGGATTCCATCCAGAACTGCACAATTTCCAAGCTCAAGGTTGGCGTGCTTGTCTGGATTGCTTAATTATGGTCGTTAGGTTGACCTACCTTCCAATATTGTGTAGTTTCTGGAAGGCTCAAGTCAAAAGTTAGCTTGTGTTTGAAAGATATCGAGTCGGGATCAAATTCATCACAACCACAACATGAATGGATAATTCTTGTGAAAAAAATGAATACCTGATTATCGTAAAAGATAAGCTTTTGCAGATAGAAGGGAAGGCTCCAAAATAAAAGTATGGGCAAAATTGTGGAGGGTGGTTGCAATAGCTACAATAGAATACACAAGAATATCATCTAGGAAGACTTGCCCAATGTGGTCCAGATACTTTTGGAGCGCGTCGTTTAACAGAGACTCATGAACATAGTTGGTGCATTGGTCAAACCAAATGGTACAACTACAATCTCATAGTGTCCAAAACTGAGTTCAAAACACAATTTTTAGTATGTTTCCTACCTTAATCCTTAACTAATGGTATTTAGATCACATATCAATTTTTGAGAAAACCATTGCTCCCTTAATTTGATCGAAGATATCATCGATTCTGGGTATCGAGTACCTATTCTTTACCATGGATCGATTCAAGTCACTATATTCTATGCAAAATCTTAAGGAACCATCTTCCTTCTTAAAAAAAATCATGGGTGCACCCTAAGGCGAAACATTAGGTCCAATAAATCCCTAATCTATCAACTCTTTTAGTTTTATATGCGACTCCCAAAGTTCTGGAACCATTGTCCTGTAGGGTGTCTTAGATATTGGATCTACACTAGGTTTAGGTCGATTATGAAATCAATCTCCTTCTTATGGTGTAATCCTGGAAAATCTTTAGGAAAAACATCCTTTAATTATGAAAAAATAGGGTGTTAATCCGGGGAGGGTCCTTTCTTGTCACTTACGACCTCAACCACATATAATTTATAACCTTGTCAAAGAGAATGTTTTTACTATCATTTTTAAGATGAATCAAGTAACACAATTCTCTTGGTACCACAAGTCTCAATTAACCTACCTTTATCATCTAAACAAATCACTTTCTTTTTGAAACAATCTACTATAGCTCGATGAGATTCTAGCTAGTCCATTCTAATGATTACATTATATGTCCCCAATGCAATGATGTATGCCTTCAACTTAGCTGTACACACCCCAAGGTTTACCTGACATTGGTCGACACTAGTAGTTCCTACTGTTTGTTTTGCCTCAGAAGCCATTTTGACTTGTTTAAAGTCATCATGCTCATAGGCTGCCAACCCACATTCTCCTAATGCAATTAGTGAAGTGAAACTATTTGTAGCATGAAAATCAAACAAAAAATATGGTTTATCATAAGTGAGGTTTCTACAAAGGCATATTTTTGTTCATCTTGGCTTTTAAAAACTGTTGCATATATCTGATGGTGGTTGCATACTCCTCTCATCAATGTTTTTCCTTCTCTATGATTGTTGCTATTTTGTAACTCAGGGTAGTCAAGCTAGTGGTGAGGTCCCCCACATCCCCAAGAATTGATGCATGGTAGATTCTGAATATAATGTTGTGGTTCTCTCTAGAAAGAAATCTGTCCCTTGGGACCCCTTCCCTTTCTTGTAGACCCACTCATTTGAAAGTGCATGTGAAATTGCACTAGTAGTCATTGAAATCCCTCTTGTTGTTATTGTAGGTACATACATGTTTCCATATGGTGGTGGCATCAAAATTCCTCCCCTAGAGAAGGTTTGGGGACCTTCACCAAAAACCTTGGATATTATGGAAAAATTGCACTATTTCCCCCTTTCAAGTCCAAGTGCTCTTCTACATAGTGAGCATGTTCAACAACCTCTACATCTAAGGATTTTTTTCACATCCAAACTATCACCCTAATCTTAAGGTTCAATCCATAAACGAAGTGATTTTCTTGGCATTGATCAATATCCATGTAAGATACATACTTAACCAATTCATTATTCTTCTACCATGTAGTTTCCCTGCACCAAAGCATGGAAGAGTCACACTTGTTTTTCTTTGTAATATGTTGGTAGGTACTTATTCTTGAACCTTTCCTCTAATAGCCCCTAGGTAACTATGATAGGAGTGAGATGTATTTTTCAGTCCATGTTACCCCACCAATTTAGGGCACCACCTTAAAGTTGAAATATCATTATCGTAGCCTTCAAATTGGAAGTATACTCTCTTAGTGTGAAACATATATTCATTACCTCCAACTATGATTCTACGCATTCTCTAGCATGGCCTCTAGTAAATTTTGGGAGCTTAGTATTTTGGAGACCCTAAGTAATGTCCTTGGTTGGAGGTCCTTTATCATAGTTGTTTGATCCTTTAGGTTTTCCTACCCTTGATAGAGGGTGCTCTACTTCCACCTCAATTGTTTGGCACCCTCTTAAAGCATCATTAATCGCCTCTAGGGAGCACAAGATAATAGGCATCTCCAGTAATGGAAAATGGAGCTTATGGAGGAGGTGGTCCTTGTGATGACCCTCTTTGGATTTGATTCTCTCCTCACCATTTTGTACTAGTCAACTATACACATGACACACACAAGAATCATTAGTGCAGATTATGACCTTTTTAGCTCTTACTTAGCTCACAATATTCATAAAATGATATGTATGTGTAAGTTTTCCTTTGTAACAACCCACATCACATTTACCCACTTGAACAGAATTAATAGGGTAAACATGAGCTAAGAGTTACTATGCATGACCCAACTTCCAAGATGTAGTTATGGAAATCGGGTCTAACTTGCCCAAACTTTCCAATCACATGAGAAACATTTAGACAAACACTTTGTAAACATAGTAGTTGTAGGTCATGAATGTATATATGTTCAATGTCTCATTAACTTCATTAGAGAATCATCAAGAAGGCTTAATTCCCTCTAAAATTACTTGCATTAACACTTGTTGGCCCATGCATTTATTTAACCATTCAATAACTTATTAATCCATAAGCAAGATCCATAATAATAACACATCATACAACAAGAATATGCCACGCTTATAACTGACATTTAACTAGAATGAAACCATGACAAACCAGTCATAAAATCAACACAATAACCTATTCATGTGCTCATTGATCTCAATACTAAATAGCACATAATAATATATGCATAAGCCAACCAAGTCAGGGACTTCCATGTACCACCCGACCATTGATTGGGATGAACCAAATCTCTCTCTCAACCAATCATCCATGTGCCATATTCCAAACTTGAATGTGGATCACATAGGATGAACCAAAACAAAGCAACCAGGGTTTCCAAAGGCCAAACCACCTTAACCCTCAACCATAGTGATTTCACCTAAACTGGTCAAGAAATCACTAACACCAAACAGGATTGGATGCCTCTACTTTTATTCACCATTTCTAGAGGAATTTTCCTATATCCACCCATCTGTCAAGAGTTCTTGGAGAAATCCCATCTCCACCCTCAACCATTGGGAATTTTCCCAAGACCACCTCAACCAGGATCCAAACTCTACTAGCCATCCAAAGCTTAACCAAAACAAGGAACCCACGACATCATGTCTATCTAGGAAATGGAAAAGGCAAGGATGTAACCACTATCAATCTAGGAAAATGCCATGCCAATGAAAACAAACTAACCAAATAACCAAATGCATGCACCATACATTCAAATGTTAACAAGGAAATCACACATGCAACCTGTTACTTGCATTGTCCTCATGTTGTAGTTGTTTTTCCAACCTTCGTTTTCACTACCCACGAATTCCTTTACTTGCTTGTTACTTTTGTCCATGAGCTCTTTCTTTCCAAATCCAAGTGAGAGTACCTCTATACCCAAGTGAATGCTCCTAGAATTCTTTAAGTGTGTAAGCGTGTATGAGTGAGTGTGAGTAACCAAGAGAGAATGATCAAGAATACGTGTTAGAGTGTTCTCCTTCTTCCTCTATTTCATATTCCCTTACTTTTCCTTCATTTTCCCTTCCATGCATATTTATGTCTCTTAATATTGCTTTTATCCTATTTTCCTTTATTTCTTATATTAAATTTCCATCTATTTCCTTTTTCCTTTTTCCTTTGCCAATGCCAATGTCCATTTCCATAGCCAATAATTAACCACAAGTGGTTTCCACTACAATGGTTACCCACCATCCAACTTGATATATGTCCTGTGACCTTGGTCTTATTTTTTCCTTTTATGATGTCTGTTTATTTACTTGTAAATTTAACCCAGGGTTGTTACAAACCCCTCCTCCTTGAGGGAACAATGTCCTCAGTGTTCTATGACACTTATGACCAACAAAACATATTGTTTATGGAGCTTTATAAACACAACTCGATGTAGTATTTACAATGACATCCTACTGAAAATATGACAAACATACTACTTATGGAGCTTTACAAACCTAGTTTGATGTAGTATTTACAATGAAACGCACATATATACTTATGTACATTTGCTTCAACCAAAAAATAAACATATTGTTTATGGATATTTATAAACACAACTTGATATAATGTTTACAATAATATACATATATATACATATGCACATTTTTTTATACTAGCAAATAAAATATCTTTGAAATCATAAATTTGATTTCTAAACTCTGCACAATTCCACCACTCCAAAAATTTCCAAAAACAATATCACCCAAAAACAATTTTGAAATCATTAATTTGATTTCTAAACTTTTCACAATTCCACTGCTCCAAAATTTTCCAAAAACAATTTCACTAAAGCGAACAAAGTTCCTTCTACATATTAATTACTCCGAATTCCAAAAGGCTTGGAATATAAAGATATCCATGAGGATACAAATATTATATTTAAATGTGTGAATAAGAATGATTGCTACAATGAGAATGAGAGGCTTTCTTATATACCAAGCAAGTGCCTTTTCATGGAGAGTCATGTCTCATTTAGATATGCCTCTCCAACCTAATTACTAATTGACTAATCATTATTTATGATTATTATTATTTACATTATTTTGCATTATTTTCTATATATTTATTCATAACATTGTATTCCTCCTCAAAAAGCTATGTCCTCAAAGATTGTTAATGAAAAAGGCTTGATCTCTCTTTCGACTTCGAATGTATTTCTATCTCGGAGCAGTTATCTTCATCAATACATGTTGATATGAACCTCTAAGTGACAAACACAAATGTTGCACTAAGAAAGGATCAGACCATCCTAGATTAATCTTCTGTGGAATATTCTGATCACTGGAATTTGGTAACAACTTGTCATCATTGGACTAGATTGAGGTTACATCACTATTCTCTGGAACATCAATTTGTTGTTTATGGTCTGAATGGTCCTGATACGTAGCATGGTTAACTTGTCTACTCTCATGATTTGGATGTCTATAGGGAACTTTTTTTGTTTGACATTCCCTTATTAGGTGTGTGGAAATTTTTTGATTTACTTCAGGGAATGATGTTGTTGATTTGCTTACAAAACCTTCACTAGGGATGTTAATCATCTGAATTGCAACATCTAAGTGTGTTATTTCTTCAACTGACTTGTCTTCTTGAGTTGTCATATTCATTGGATCAATATTCACTCCCTTATCTTCAACTTGGATTGTTACAACTGGGGATTTCGATACTTCTTCTTGAGAGAATTGTTCCAACTTACCTTTTAATACTTTCTTATCATCCTTAAGTTTCTTAATTTGAGTGAGTAGACTTTGATTATGGTTTCTCATATGTAAAAGTTCTTTGATTTCTGATTTATCAACCTTATTTTCAATTCCTTCTACAAATTAATTACACCAAATTCCATAAGACTTGGAATATAAAGATATCCATGAGGATACAAATATTATATTAAAATGTGTGAATAAGAATGATTGCTACAATGAGAATGGGAGGCTTGCTTATATACCAAGCAGGTGTCTTTTCATGGAGATTCATGTCTCATTTAGACATGCATTTTCAACCTAATTACTAATTAAATAATCATTATTTATTATTATTATCATTTACATTATTTCCTATATATTTATTCATAACATTCACCCAAAATTGTTGGGCAGAATTCCAAGCCAAAACTATAAAACTTAAAACAATAGTATAATAGTTAGACATGCCCATAAATATTATTCAAATCAAATAGGTACGAATAATCACATTACTTAATTAAAGTATAAATAGAGTGAGTTTAATGTGGGATGACTTTGATTTTGGAAAGAAAACTTACCACTGTGATGTGATCACTATTAATTGAGCAGTTTGAATAAAAATACTAAACCTCACATAAGTGATATCTAAGCGAAATACATTGTTCAAATTTGAACCGAAAGACTAAACCTCACACCAACCTAATTAAAACAATGATATCTAATCTTAATACATAAGTTTTGAGTAGTCTAAATTCAAAAGAAATAGAAGCACAGAATGCCAAATGTTTAATCCAAACCTACTTGACTTGTTACAACCAAATCTATAGTTAGTCAAATTTGGATGCTTTGCTAGGGATGATAAATTATAGAGTTAAGCTAGAGGCTTGTTGTTGCGCAACTAGTTGACCACAGTGTTGTAGGTGGATTCACCTGGCATAAGATCTTCCACGCACAAACCATCGAAGTCAATCAAAGCCTTCACTTGATTCTCCAATTATATTATTTTTTCATCATTATACTCGTTCTTTTGCATTAAGCATGCAAGTTCTTCAACATAAGCCTAGATGCAAATTAATCAACAACAAAAATTACAGCAACATTATTTATCGTGGAAAAAACCCAATATGGTAGAAAAACTAGTTATCTGGATTCTATTAGTCCCTTGGCCAAAACTTAGCCATGCCGGCCAAGTGAGCCTTCACCACTTACCTCCCTAGCATATTACAATGAATTCTTTGATGAGGGTCCACATGACTAAATTCCTCTAAATTAATACCTACTTTAATTTAAAAAATAGAAAAATGGTTTGGGAAGTGAAGTTATTAACAAGAGAAAATTGACAAATTTTTAGGGTTTTTGTAAGTGCAAATTTCACCTACAAAATTTAGGTTGATTTCTGAAATTTTTGTGTAAAATTTTAAATCCAACGACCAAATTCCTCTAAAAAAGTTATCATATATATCTTATAGAATTTGTTTGATCAATTTTTTTGCTCTCAATCAAAATATATCCAATGTACAAAATTCATAGTTGTGACTTGAAGAAGCTCTAAAAATTGTCGATCTTAAATTGCTAATAACTCCACTTCCTAGATATGTTTTGGGTATATATATCCAAAATGAATCTAGGAAGTAGAGTTATTAATAATTTAAAATCGATTTTTTTAGGGATTATTCAGGGGATGCCTATGAATTTTGTAGATTGGATACCTTTTGATTGAGAGCATAGATTTAAGTCAAACTAGTTTTAGAAGATCCAAAGGAGTGGCAGAATTCCATAATTGGGGTCATAATAGCTAATTTGAGAAAGACATGGTTCTACTTCGTGATATAACACATGTCATATCCTAATAGTTTTTTCTAGTAATCTCACCCATGAAGTAGAATACCTATAAACATCCTCATATTTCCCCAGAAAACATGAACACCAACTCTATTACAACTAAGTTAGAATTCATGGAAGGTAAAATAAAGAAATGCTAGAAAATGTAAATGGGTTGGAAGAGAATTTTAATGAGAAGTTTGACAACTTCAAAAATAATTTTATGGACAAGTTGTCAAATATATTAGCTCGAATTATACTAGAAAAACACCACATGAGTACACATAAATTGGGTCACACCAAGAAGAATATTATAACTTAGAAATATTTAGCCAGCCAAAATATTCGACATGTTTACATAATAATAGATCAATAGATAAAAACATATAACATGGTTCTCCTAAGTTGGACCTGAACAAGTTTGATGGTTTTGATCCATAAGGATCGATCACTTTGATGGAACATTATTTCACCCTCATGATGAAAGTCAAGGTGGGGCTCTTATCTTTAGATAAAGAATGATGGAAATGGTGGGAATGACATAGTAAAACATGTTCAAACTACATTTCATGGGGTCAAATTCCTAAAGTTGTCTATGCACATTTTGAAAGGGATAGCCATTATTTGGGGCTCCTTAATTACCAAGTTACACCAAATTGGCTCAACCATTGACTTTAGAGTAGTCTTTTATTAATTAGCCTTCCAAATAGAGAACTTCCTTATATAAATAATGTTTCATAATTAGCCTCAAGGGGGAAATTTGAGCACAAGTAGGGATGTGACAGTCTATATCATGTTTAGAAGTAATCGAGAGGGCCCTAGAAGTAAAAATAGTGAAAAATGGAAAAAAAGAATCCAACATTCATTCCTTGCACTTGTCCACCCCAAGGTAATTCACCAAGCACAACTCCTACTCATCACTTAAAGTGCAAAATTTGTCTCGAACAGAAATGGAAGACTGCCAAACATGTGGAATTTGCTACAATTTTGATGAAAAATATCCTCCATGTCATAGGTCTAAAGAACATGAGTCATTCCAAATTGATATGACTACTTAGATCTTGGCACAAGATATAACCATTGAAAATAATCAAGCACTATAGGTTGATGACACCAACACTTAGAATCGGGAAGATATTGAACTGTCATTTCATGTTGACTTCAACTCCACAAGCATTGAAACTCATAGGCCACATCAAGCACAAGGACGTTATAGTCCTAGTCGACAATGTCAATACTCACAAATCCATTATTAAGAGAGTTGCAAAAGAAAAACATTATTTTGTACACCTAGTGCACAACTTTAAAATTATGATCACTAATGAAGGTATGAAGAAATGTGGGGGTAGATTTAAAAATGTCAAACTCCAAATGGGAGACTATAAACTCAAAATGCTTATATTTTCCATCAAGGGCAATTTTGATATAGTATTGGAGGTAGAATGGCTACACACATTGGGATTAGTTGCAATGGATTTCAGATAACTATATATTAGTTTCATTAAATATGGACATGTACACACCCTTTTAGGGTTGCAGGCAACATCCCCTAAAACAATCAACTCTAATTGTATGGATAAGTTGCTAAAGAAAGGATACTTTTCCATTATTTCCAAATTTAATGCCACAAAGGTCATGGATAATATAACACATAAAATACACCTAGATTTGTCGCTAATACTTGACAAACATCATTTGGTTTTTGAGACACTAAAGTGTTTACCCCCTTCTTCAGAAAAATATGATTATTGCATTCCCCTAATTCCAAGTAATCAACCACCAAATGTACATCCTTATAGATACCTCTTTGCATAAAAGAATGAAATAAAAATATCATTAAGGAACTCATGGAGGCATGGGTCATACATCTTAGTATAAGCCATATTCATCATCGGTAGTCATCGTGTCAAATAAGGAAGGAAATTGGCACATGTATCCTAATCTTAGGGATCTCAATAAGTTGACAATTAAGGACAATTTTTTAGTCCCAATTATTGATGATCTGTTTGATGAAATTCATAGATAATTTTTTTCTCTAAGCTTGACTTAGGATGAAAGAAGTGAATATCTCAAAGACAACTTTCAAAACACATGACTTGGTCATTATGAGTTTATAGTGATTCCTTTAGACCTTTGTGTTGCTCCATCCACTTTTCAGATCCTCATGAACACAAATTTGAAACCCTTCCTACAGAAATTTATGTTGGTATTCTTAGATGATATGTTGAATTATAGTAAAGCATGGGAATCACACACAGATGATGTTGATAATTTCTTCCAACTTTTGAGAGACACCAATTATTTTTGAAGCACTCCAAGTGTACTTTTGGGGCTTCTAAGGTTGAATATTTAGGTCACATTGTAAGTCAAGAAGGAGTATGAGTTTATCCCAAGAAAGTGGAGGCTATGCAAGACTAGACATGACCCAAAAAATTGAATAGCATGATGGGATTCTTAGGAGTTATAGGATGCTACAAGAAATTTGTGAAAAAATATTGAAAAATTGTAGCTACCATGGTTCCATTACTTAAAAGTAGTTCCCTTTTTTCAAGCGAGAAAGCCACACAATAATTCATTTCTTTAAACGAAGCCATGTACACTACTCCAGTATTGACAATAGTTTACTTTAATAATACATTTATCTTGGGATGAGGTCATGTCGTAGCATTAATACAAGACGGACGAACCTTGGCATTCACTTGCAAGCAAGTGTGTGAACATAATTTAGGAAAATCCACATATGAGAAGGAAATGATGGATATCGTTTATATAGTGGAGAGATGGCAACCACATCTCATAGGGAGGCACTTTTAGATTAGGAGTGACCATCATATTTTAAAGTAAAGTAATTCCTCAAGAAATGATCATCTTCACCAAAGAAACACAAATGGGTAACCAATATATTGTGATATGATTATGATGAGATCATATATAAGAAGGTTAAATAAAATGTTGTGGTTGATGCTTTATCCATACAATTTGAAGAGGACGCATCATTTTTTTCCTTATCATTACCAAGTATAGAATGGCTTGAGAAAGCTTGCAAGGAATGGCTATGAAACAATACTTTAAGGAATCTCATCCAACAACTTTAGATAGATCCCAAATATCCTAAAATTTATACATGGAAACAAGATATATTATGGTATAAGGGGCACATTTTTTTGGCAAGAGGTTAAACCCTAAAACAACAAGCTTTAAAGGAGATGCACTCATCACCAACAATTGTTCATTCTGGCTTTCATAAAGCTAAATAAAGAACTAAGTTGTTCATTCTTTTAGGAAGGAATGAAAATAAATGTCCATGATTTTGTATCATACTATGATGTTTTCAAAGAAATAAAGAAGAGATGTTAAAGTTATGAGGGGCATTGCAACCTTTACCAATCCCAACACACATTTCAATCGATTTTATTGCGGAAATTCCAAAAGAAGGCAACAAAACAATGATTATGGTGGTGACAGATTATCTTTCAAAAGCTACACATTCTATGCCCCAACTTGTCCTTTTACTCCTTAGTTTCACAGGCCTTCATCAATAATACCTTCAAGATATATGGTATGCCCATTTCCATTGTTTCATATCGAGACCCCACATTCACCATCAAACTTTGGCAAGAGCTGTTCAAAATTCAAGGTACACAACTAAATATGAGCACTTCATATCATCCTCAAATGGATGATCAAATAGAAGTAGTCAATACATGCTTAGAAACATATTGAGATGCTTTGCTTTTTAAAAGTCGAACAATGGACACAATGACTTCCCCTAGCTAAATGGTGGTATGATACCAATTATCATAGCACTACCAAAATGATATCCAAAAACCCCCATATATGGCATCCTTTGTACCTGAAATGTTTAAGGTTCATGTAGCAGATAAAACACTTCATAGTATAGAAGTTATTATATGTATCCTCAAGGAAAAGTTGGATAACGTACAAAATAAAATGAAACAACAAGTTGATCAACATAGAGTATGAACATTATTTTGTTGAAGGGGTCAGGTATTCCTTCACCTACAACCTTATAAACATACATCTTTCAAGGTAAAGTTCCCTATAAGTTAGCTCCTAAGTTTTATGGGCCCTATCATATCATACAATGCATTGATTAAAACAGGCTCTTCCAACCCACTCCTAGATTCATCTAGTCTTTCATGTGACATGTTTGAAGAAGGTTGTCGGATCAAATTTTGAAGTGTATACCAACTTACTTGAACTCGAAGAAGAATTTTTCATTTGGCTCCAACTAGAAGCAATATTGGATACCAGAGCTAGAAAATTATTAAGTGTTGATCCAATTGAAAGATATGCAACCAAAAGATGCCACATGGGAACCAACAATGGTTCTCCAGCAATTTCCTCATCTTCAACCTTGAGACCAAGACTGCTTTAGAAAGAGGAGGGCATGTTAGAGTCCTACCGTAACCCCTTACTTAGATATAATATTTATGTTTAGGGTCCATTAAATAGTTATTTAATAGTCATTTATTGTAAAAATGCCCCGCTTTGTTAATAAAATTCAAATTGGTTAGCAGAATCTCACTAGAAGTGGGCCCCATAGGTAGTTAATATCCTCCATGGATGGAAATATATTGAGTATAAGGTTATGTAATGTTTTGTCAAGAAATGTGTTTGTATTTAGAGCATTTCTCTTGGAGGTTTACCCCCTTGAAGAGGCAAGTGAACATAGCTATTTATTTTTTATTATAAAAAAAGATTTGTCTAGGGTTTATCTATAATTTTTCTTTTGTTCTTGGGTTTTGCGCTATATTTCATGTGAATTACGCTACACACAAGAAGAAACAATTACTTATGCTAGAAGCAATATCAATGAAAATAAACTTGAATATTCTTTTAAAGTTACAAAAGAAAATTTTCATGGATGCATGAAATAACACCAAGCATAGAATAATCCTTTTGAGCCTGTTATCATAATTTGGGAAGAAATTTGTGGCAACAAACATATAACATGATATAGACATGACAAGGAATTTACCTTTCATATTCCCAACTATTTTTAACCTTTCCACTTCTACAATGCATGATTCTTTTAAAGAGATTGCACTTCACATATTTTAATTAACATTAGAATGCTAAGTTCCAACATTGCCATCAAGTTGTTCACATGGAGATCAATGTTTTGACCTCCATCTTTATTTTCATTTTGGGAAGACCAATCTTGATTTAGATAAATGTTAAAAGAATAATACAAATACAAGAAAATATTTCATTATGGTTGGGTAAACTCTTGGTGATAGAATCAACAAGTCAAGAATTTTTCTTAAGTCTTACCATCTAGTTTAAACATAGGTAAAGATATATTTGTATAAATAAGCTATAAAAGTAGATGGATTTCAACCAATTTCCTAAATAGATATTTTTGGGAATGATTAGGGACCAGTTCTACATGTCTTTTGAATTGAAACATGAGTTAAAAAAACAAGAAGCATACTCTCTTGCACTCTAGGGGGTAGTGCAATGATGAAAGATAAAATGTAACCATTTTTCACCTACATTGAGTATATTACAAAAAATTGTTATTGTTCATTCAAAACCACCACATTAATCAAGTGAGAATGGTTAGTGGTAAATAAAATCCACTAGAAACAATGATGAGCTATTGAAGAATATAATAATCCAAAATTTCAAACTTGGATCCCTTCAATAATCTTCTCTCCTTACACATAAGAGGAGGGAATATCAATGATGATATTTAGGCTTTAAGTATCAAATTTCTCCAATCAAAATTTGGGAAATCTAGCATGACATCTAGTCTCCTCAACAAAACATCTGCAATTTAATCAATCAAACTCATCAAGTCAACATATCTAGGAGGTTTTGACATAGAATCTAGAATCGTCTCATCGCTCTTCAACTATTCATTGGGGTGTTTTTTGACACTTGGTTGCATTTAAACTCAGTGATAACTTTGGTGATCTTATTTGTCCACTGATTCATAGGAGATGTTAGTTATTTTGGCCAAAATTACTTGGTAAATGATCAAATTGTTAAGCAATAAGGAAATGTTTGAACATGTTAGGTATTCACTTACATAATTTCTACTCTCTTTCAAAGTTCATTTTAGATGAACCATTTAATATCTATTTTCACAATTATTCAAACATATTTTCTTCCAATCTTAGTTCAAATATTTCATATTGAAGGTTGAAGATGATATCCACTAGTTCATGTTGCTTCACTAGTATGATTATTTAGGCTTAGTGGGGAAATATTAGACTTAGTCCCTAGATAATCACAAAGTTGGTGATCACCTTCACATGAATTGTTATCATTTTCTACTAATAAAGCATTGTCATTATCCATTGACAAGTTGTCAATAAGATCTAAATCTAAATATAATCAAATACATGTACTATAAATTAATATCATGAAATAAACACAAATATTCCATATGATTTAAAAAAAAAAAAAAAAAAAAAAAAAATCTACTAAATTCTTCTTTCACTTTTTCTTAACCATAACTCTTTTAGTGTTCTTTTGAGTGATCTTCTAAGTAAAATTATAAAAATATTACTGAATTTAAATATACATTGTTATTATGATTGTAAAATTATATAAATATGTATTTTTATCCGTATTGTATAATATAATAATCCATATATTTGAGTAAAGTCAACTGTGGTTTTAAATTTGAAAAATATTTTATAATTACAATAAAATTTAAATATCATTAAAAAAAATTATACAGTCAACCATCAATTAATTTAATCGGATCCGAATCTACAATTACGATAAATATCCACTTACCTCGATATTAATTTTGCATATGTCTTGAATCTGATCTACAATCCAAATAAGCTGACATTAAATTTATAAAAATAAAACGACAGTCAATCCACAGCCAAATAAGCTGGCATTAAATTTATTATGCGGAGAGCCTTGAATCTGATCTACAATCCAAATAAGCTGACATTAAATTTATAAAATTAAAACGAAAGTCAATTCACAGCCAAATAAGGTGGCATTAAATTTATTACCCTGAGGTAATAAATTCAGCTCAATGTAATCTGGATGTAATGAGTAAGTATGTCAATTCTACAGTGCAATATAATCCCGATGTGTAAGTATATTTATACTCAAAATTATATTTTAATTAATGTTGGCGAATATAAAAATAAAAAATTAGAAATTTAAATAATGTTTAT
>APFE030943636.1:49431-86350 GCA_000404065.3 Pinus taeda | reverse complement strand
CTGTAGAGTCTGATTCTTCCTCCTTTAGCTAAAACTCTATCTTCTCAGGTTCCTTTGGTTGGACTTCATGTTTAATAAAATATTTCACCTCTCTGAACACCACATCTCGGCTATACACAACCTTCCTTGTTACTGGGTTCCAAAGCTTATAACCCTTCCAACCATCCTTATACCCAATAAATATGCATTTTTCAAATTTACTATCCAACTTGGTTCATTTCTCCTTTGGAACATGTACATATGCATCACATCCAAATACCCTCAGATGTGAAAGAGAGGATTTCTTACTAGTCCATACCTCTTGTGGAGTTTTATCCTCCAACGCTGATGAAGGTGATCTGTTGACCAAGTAACATGCTGTCTCCACTACCTCTGCCTAGAATTCCTGTCCTAACTTGGCACCACTAAGCATACTTCTTGCCCTTTCCATCAATGTCTTATTCATTCTTTCTACACTCCATTTTGTTGAGGTGTATATGGAGTAGTCTTCTTTTGTCCTATACCAAACTTCTTACATAATTCTTCAAATTCCTTACTACAAAACTCTCCATCATTATCTGTCCTTAGCACCCTTATCTTCTTCTTTGTATGGTTTTCCACCAGAGCCTTGAATTCTTTAAACCTGTCAAAGACTTTAGGTTTCTTCTTAAAGAAATATATCCATGTATTCCTTGAGAAGTCATCTATAAATGATACATAGTACATAGACTTACCCAATGATTGAACCTTCATAGGTCGAAACAAATCACTGTGCACAAGCTCTAATATATGTTTCGCCCTCTTACCACCAAAGGGAAAACTCACTCGATTCTGCTTCCCATATACACAATTTTCACAGAAATCAAAATCTAGAGAGCTATTACTCATACCTTCTAACATACCTTTACCATGAAGTATTCAAAGGCCCTTATCTCCAATATTTCCAAGCCTTTGATGCCACAACATGGTCTTCTCTCCAGAGACCAATAGATTTTCTACTCCACTTTCAGGAACCATAGAACTATTGCACCCATCAATAACAGTGCTACCTTGCAACTTGTACAAAGTTCCAATCCGAACTCCCCACATCAATACCAGTGCTCCACGAACCATTTTGCAGGTATCCTTCTTGAACACTATTTTTACACCTGCATCATCTAGCTTGCTTACAGAAATCAGATTTCTGGCTAATGCAGGAATATGTAGAACACTTGGAAGTGTTCTAACCCTTCCACCTTGCAAATTCAACTTTCCTTTTCTGCGACCAATGATTCTAGCCTTCTTGTCAGCCCCCAAGAAGACATAACCACTATCATATTTATCATACTCGCAGAACCACTCTCTATGAGGAGTGAAGTGAAAGGATGCACCTAAGTTAATCAACCATGCCTCATGATCTAAATGTGTACTTGAAGAAGCCAAGTGCACATCCCCACCTTCATCTGAGGTGGTTTTCACCTCTGTAGAAGGAGCCTCATCAGATCCCTTTCCTTTGTCAAGAGCTTTAGATTTATAGTCCCTTTTAAAGTGGCCTTCCTTTCCGCATTTCCAGCACACCACCTTTACAAGTTTTCCCGGAGATTTAGATATCCCTCTAGATTTAGATCTCCCACTCGATGACTTATTTTTGTTTCTATTCTGGGACCGTCCTCGTACAGACAAGGCATCACCATTCTGGCTCTCCATACTTTTCCATCTCATCTCCTACGTCAGCAAGGCTGAGACTATTTCATCAAACAATAAGGTTGTTGCATTGCTACCTATTGCAATAACTAGACTATCCCACGAATTTGGTAGAGAACACAACAAACTGATGCACTTATCTTCACCTAAAATTTTAATATCAACATATGTTAACTGACTTACCACAGTATTAAATACATTCAGATGCTTTGTCATCGAGTCTCCATCTTTCACTCTCAGGTTATACAGCTTTTTCCATAGGAACAGTTTATTCACCAGATACTTAGATTGGTACAAATTCCCTAACTTATCCCACAAATCCTTCGCCATAGGTTCCCCTGATACATTTAGCAATACTGAATCTGAGACACACAATTGGTATTGTGCTCTTTGCCTTTCGATCCAACTTCCGATATTCTTCATCAGACACTCCCATTGGTTTAGTACCTGGATCTATCGCGATTCACTGATCTTTATCCACCAACAGATCCTCCATCTTGAGTTTCCATAACTCAAAACTCTTACCATTAAATTTCTCGATCTCTATCTTTCCACTGCTTGCCATCTTCTTTCACCACCAAAATCGATCTCGCAGAACTCGCACTAAACAGGGTCTACCATAGGCCTGAGCGAAACCCCTCAGTAAAAAAGGCGTCCCCTTGAAGCCAAAATTGCTCTGATACCAAATGTAGGTTTTAAACCCGTACAGAAATCACCTGCATACGAATTCTAAAACACAAAAAATAAACAATGCAAAAGCATAACACATAAAACACATATACAAAGAGATTTTCCCCTGGATCCCAAAACTGGGACTAGCAGCTTAATTTTTCATTATTTTCCTTTCAATTTTATAATAGATATTTATACATGCCAAAGCATCCAATGCCATGGACCGAAAACCATCGCGTCCAAAAACATGTGCGAAAATCATGCACAAAACCATAGGTGGGTCTATCCATGCTAACATAGGGTCCAAAACCAAACTTTTCCAGGGCACTGCCCCGAACCCCATAAAATGGGGTTACAGGTATGCCTCAAACCCCATGTGACCCCCCCCCCCCCCCTACACAATCGGGCAACAAAGGGGGCTCTACCCCCCTCAACCCCACGTTAATACGTGGCTAGTCGTGGAAAGAATATAACACCAAACACTATCCTCCATCTGTGGAAAAAACATAATATGGTTAGTGAAATAGTATATATATATATATAATATTATATATATATATATATATATAATATATATATTATAATAATATATATATAACACTCCTCGTTTTATATATATAGGGTGGCGCAGTACTCCTTAAGAGTAGGGATGGTAGAAGAAGTTTGAACATATCAATAGAAAAAAAATATACCCATAATCTTATTAATAATAAACAGAGAGAATTATACGAGACAGGGGAGAACCAGCATGGTAAAGATAATCAATCAGTTTCATTTATAGCAAAAATGAGGACAATGAAGTGATATAGATAACTGTGTCATTTCTTTTTCAATCATCACAAAGCAATCTTGTTAAAGATAATAATATTCAAGATATTCACCTGCTTTAGTAGACTCCATACTTGTTGTCCTTAGATATCTATTGTACTTTTATGCCATAAAGAGGCTCATAAAGAGTGAACTAGGATGGAGTAGGAATGATCATGCAAGGGGAAGAAAGGGTGTTCTAAAAATTCTCACAAGGTGTTGTTCCCTGAAGGGAACAACAAAAGAAAACACACACAAAAGTGTTGTTCCCTATAGGGAAAAACAAAGGAAAATACATGCAAAAAGTGTTGTTCCCTATAGGGAACACAGTTGTTACGTGTAGGGAATAGCAAAGAAAAAGACACGCGTGTTGTTCCTTATAGTGAATAGCAGTTGTTCCCTGTAGGGAATAGCAAAGAAAAACACACGCGAAAATTTTTGTTCCTTATAGGGAACAACAGTTGTTTCCTATAGGGAACAGCAAAGAAAAACACACATGAAAAGTGTTGTTCCCTATATGGAACAATAGTTGTTCCCTGTAGGGAACAACAAAGAAAAACACACACGAAAAATGTTGTTCCCTATAGGGAACAACAAAGAAAAACACACATGAAAAATGATGTTCCCTAGAGGGAACAGTAGCTGTTCTCTGTAGGGAACAACAGTTGTTCCCTGTAGGGAACAGCAAAGAAAAATACACACGAAAAGTGTTGTTTCCTGTAGGGAAAAACAAAGAAAAACACACACGAAAAGTGTTAGGGAACAGCAGTTATTTCCTGTGGGGAACAAAAAATAAAAACACACACAAAAAGTGTTGTTTCCATAGGGAAAATTAAAGAAAAACACGTGAAAAGTGATGTTCCCTATAAGGAATAGTAGTAGTTCCCTGTAGGGAACAACAAAGAAAAACACATACAAAAAGTGTTGTTCCCTATAGGGAACAACACTTGTTCCCTGTAGGGAACAGCAAAGAAAAACACATGTGAAAAGTGTTGTTCCGTGTAGGGAACAGCAAAGAAACACACACGAGAAGTGTTGTTCCCTGTAGGTAACAACAAAGAAAAACACACACGAAAAGTGTTGTTCCCTGTAGGGAATAGCTGTAGGGAACAACAACTATTCCCTGTAGGGAACAGTAAAGGAAAACAGGAAAAAAAATCGACAAATAATCATCTCTACTATTCTAAGCAAATAAAATCGAATAGAAAAAAAAAACAAAAAAACAATTGTATGTACAAGTTTCAAAAATAAATTCTTTACAGGACTAGTGTTGTCGAAAAGTTGCCTTCTGCAATGAGAATTTGTATCGTATAATCTGCACATATCTGTTGGTAAAAAGATTCCCTTGTAAGCAGTTTGTGGTAGAGGCATACCAGATTCCCCTTTGCTTTAAAAGAGTAGCCAGACCCATCAATGGTGGCTAATGTAAGGGTTCCATTATTGTGCACCTCTTTTATCTCGTATGGACCTAACCATCTAGTCTAGAGTTTTCCTGGGAAATCCTAGAACCTGGAATCGTACAGAAGTGCCTAGTCGCTTTCATGGAATATCTTTTTCTTGATGAGGGTGTCATGCCATTTTGCTCTTTTTTGTTGAATAAGTGTAGTATGTTGAAGATCCGATAGCCGGATTTCATCCAATTCATTTATTTGTTGTAATCTGTTAATTTGTGCTTCATTCAAATCCAACCCTACTTCTTGGGCTATCCTTAATGTCTGAATTTCAAATTCTATGGGGAAGATAGGTTCCTTACCAAAAACCAGCTGATATGGGGAGTATCCTATGGTATTCCTCCAAGTTGTGCGATATGCCCACAAGGCTTCTGGCAATCAGGTAGCCCAGTCGCGTCTATGGAAGGTGATTGTCTTTGTTAGAATGGCCTCAATTACTTTTTTGGTACTCTCTACTGGGATGTTTGCCTGCGGGTTGTATGGAGATGTGATTCTGTGAAAAATGTGATGATTTTTTAGTGTAGCAGCAATCTTATGGCCTACAAATTATGGCCTTCCATCCATAGTTATTTCTCTAGACAAGCCATACCGCACAAAAATTTCGAAAAGAAAGTTGATTATTGTTTCCTCTGTTGCTTTTGGTAATGCTACTGCCTCCACCCATTTAGTCATGTATTCCATTGCAACCAGTATATATGACTTTTGACTAGATTATGGATTTATTGGGCCAAGAAATCTAACACCCAGCGTTCAAAAGGTTTGATGACTAACTATGGATGTAGGGGCATCTTGTTAGACTAGCCAAGGCAGCCCATTCTTTGGCAATTGTCGCATGCCTAGACAAATTTCTTGGCGTCCTTAAAAATCGTGGGCCAATAATAGCCCATCTGTAAGATTTTATGTCCAGTATTGTGGTCTACAAAGTGTCCATCGCAAGGTCCATTGTGGCAGGCTTTTAGGATATCTTAGATTGCATCTTCCCTAACACACCTGCGGATATGCATATCAGCGCCTATGTGAAAGAGGTATCCTCCGATCGAAGAAAACTAAGTGCTACATTGCACTATTAATTTTCTTTCTTTGGGCATCAGGTGTTTGGGTAGTTTTCCCACTGCTAAGTAATTCGCGACATCTACGTACCATGGTGTTTTCATGGTCACAGTAACTAGGTGCTCATCAGGGAACTGGTCTTCTACCGCCACTGCGTCGTCTGTTCTTGGCACACTTGAGAGGAAGTCTGCCACTAGATTTTCCTTTCCTAGTCAATCCTTGATCTTTATGTCAAATTCTTGCAAAAGGATTAACCATTGTGTCACTCTTCCATTCGTAATAGGTTTATTAGCTAAATATTTGATATCAGAGTGATCAATATACAGGACAATAGGGTATCCTGTTATATAGTGTCTGAATTTGTTAATAGCATAGATTATAGCTAGAAACTCTTTCTCAGTCACTGTGTAATTCAACTCAGCAAGAGTTAAGTTTTTGTTGATGTAGTATATCGCATAGGGTTTCTTGTCTTCTTCTTGGCCAAGAACTGCTCCAATGGTCATATCTGATGCATCGGATGAAATATGGAATGGTAAATCCCAGTTCGGGCCCTGTAGTACTGGGGCTGTTGATAATAACCGTTTTAATTCTGCGAAGGCAATGTCACATTTGTCAGTCCATATAAATCGATATTTCCTATCAAAGCATATAATGGTGCAGAAATTTGGGAGAAGTTTTTTATAAATCTCCGATAATATCCAAAAAATCCCAAAAAAACTACGTACCTCTATTTGAGTGTAGGGGGTAGCTAGTAAGAGGATTACCTGAATTTTTTTTGGATCTACCTGAATTCCAACTTCTAATATGTAATGACCCAGGATAAGGCCTTCTGTCATCATCATGTGGCATTTCTCGTGGCTTAATCAGAGCCTAGTAGCAATGCATCTTTCCAGGACTTTCTCCAGTATCTGTAATGCCAGCTCGAAGTCATCTCCATAGGGTGTAAAATTGTCCATATACACTTCTAGGATGTAGCGGGTGCATTGCACAGTCTGAAAGGTAATACCCTTTAAGCAAACGTCCCTCGGGGGCAGGTGAAGGTAGTCTTGTCTCGGTCTTCAGGGGAAATTTGGATTTGGTTGTAGCCATTGAAGCCATCCAGGAAAGAGAAGAATTTTTTTCCTGCCAATGTTTCTAGAACCTAATCGATAAATGGAAGGGGAAAATGATCTTTTTGCGTTGCTTTGTTAAGCTCTCTAAATCGACATATATATGCCATTTCCCATATTTTTAGGAACCACAACTAATGGAGAAACCCATTTACTATTAGATATAGGATAGATGAAATTTACATCTAACAGTTTCTATAGTTTGTCTTTAACAACATCCTTTAGATGAGGGTTTAATCTTCATTGAGGTTGTCGAATGGGTCTCACATCTTTTTCAGTGTAGATGTGGTGCATACATAATTGGGGGTCAATCCCTTCCATATCTGGGTAATCCCAAGCGAAAAACCCTTTATATTTCCTAAGGACTTGAATAAGATTTTGCTGTTGGTCATCACTCAAGTTTTTGTTAATGTTATGGACTTTCCCTAGCTTAATTTCAATAGGTTTTCTATTATAGACAGTTGTTGTTGGTATTTTTTAGTCATTGATATGTTTTAAGGGATCTTCTTCAATTTCATTATCAAGGACTGGTTCAATCATGTGGCATTTTAGATTAGATACGGTAGTTGGGTGGTTAATGTAAGTGTTGATAATATCATCTTATGTTTGGTTCTTAAATTCAAGAGCATCTGTTACAATTAGTGGTGATCGAATTTTTTCAGTTAAATATGTTATAGGTTGCTTCCTATTTTTTATTATGGTTAGGCTTGGCTAAGCTAGAGGGTATAGATATAGGTTCTTCACATCATTTCGTTTGGCTATAGTCATACTGCCTGTTCGACATCTTATATAAGCATCTATAGTCGCTAGCCAAGGTCTTTCTAATATTAGAGGATGTCCATCTAGCCAGTTTCTAGGATTAATAATCAAGAAATTTGCTGGGAGTCCCAAGAATCTATAGACACCATTACATCCTGTAATATCCCCTCTAGTTTAATAACTGAATGGTTAGCAAGTTCCAGCAAGGTCGTAGTTGGATCTAAGGTTGTAATGCCAAGTCTCTGACAGGTTGTTGTTGTGAGAATATTAATGGCTACCCCTAGATCGACTAACGCATTGGGAAAGGAGCATCCATTTATTTTTACTGTGACAATAGGGTTTCCTGGGTCTTCATATTTCACTAGTATCTCTCTGCCTAATAATAAATTAGACAAAGTACTGACTACGTGGACAGTTAGTGTTACTTTTATTTTCCTCGTAGACTTTTTGGTACACAATTCCTTAATGGTTTTTACATAGATCGAAATGTCCTGAATAGCCTGGAGGAGGGGTATTTTTACACAAAGATTTTTTAATTCTCCCAGGTGATCGAAGTCAGGATATTCGATTAGGTGAGGTATAATCAATCTTTCTGGGAATGGTGGAGAAGAGGTAATACTCTGTTTGTGGCTTTTCTGCTTGATTGTATTCTCCCTTTGAGGTGTTTGTTCTACAAGTAGTGGTTCTTCCAATTACATATTTTTTATCATCCTCTAGTGTGAATATTCGTCCAGACCTCAATTTGAGTTCATTACATTCTCTCAACTTGGTTTCTGGATCCATACCTTCAATAATCTATACCGACAGGACTAGTCTATTCTTAGGATTTGGGTTGGGATGGGCTGGGAGTTGTGGTCGTAGATTAGGTTGAGGATTCTACTGCAACGTGTAAGGTGCTGGTAGCTTAGGTTGAGGTAAGGGGACTGTCCCTACTGCCTAGTTCATGGGTCTTTGCTAGCTTGATTTCCAGTTTTGGTTTTGTTAAGTGGGGGGGGACCATTGAGATGGATATGGGTTGTTCTACCAAAATGATGGAAAGTAAGAGGAATTTGGCCAACTATTGTTCGGATTTGACTAATTGGACCAAGGTGGCATAGAGAATTCTTGTGGTGACCAATTAGGAAAAGGTGGCTCATTCTGCCATGTAGCTCTTGTGTATTGCTAATAATTATATTGTGAAGACTGAAAGAATGGAGATGGGTCAGTAGGCATACCTTTTTGTCGTGCTTGCCATTGGAGATGATGGTTTAATAGGTAGAATAGTTCTGCTTCTTCCTCTTCCTCCTTGAAGACCGCTTTTAATCCTGGGAGTGATGGGAAATTCTCTATGGCATGTTCTTTAGTGCATATGGCATAGGTCTGTACCATATCGAGTGGGCATTCTTTATGACTATGTTTCTTCCTGCATCGAGGAAAAAAAATAACTAGGTTCTATTCTGCTTCGACCTACTTCTGCTTGGCTTATATGATGTCTAATTGTGTTGTCAAGGTTCCCAGGATATCCATTTTGAAATCTTCCAGCAGGTTGCCGTTTTTAGTATGAGTAATGCTTATGCCAGAGACTTTGTTGTCCCTGGTGATCGCATCACGTCCAGCTGGTTTCAATCTTGTGCTGCCCCTAGAGAACCTAATACACAAATCAATAATGTTAGCATAGTATTCTTGATAGATATCACCTTTACCCATGATATTTATTGTCTCTATCCACTGGTCTTGCCTCCCCTTAATCATCGTGGTTTTTAGGACATTATCAGGTAGATTTGTGTAGGGAGACCTTTGGAGGTTATATTGGAAACGCTCCACATACTCTTCCAAAGTTTCACTAGGCCTTGCTACCATTTGGAATATCTCATCTTTTAGTTATCTAGATCTGCAATAATCTTGATATTTTTTAAGGAAGGCAGTTTTCATTTGGTCCCAGTTATTGATGGTGCCTCCACCCAGTCCCATAAACCAACGCAGGGCTGCTCCCTTTAAAGTGGAGGGAAACAACTTCAGTTTCTGGGGGTCGGTGGTGTAATCATAACCCCAATATAGGACGTCGAATTCAAACAGGAATGCATCTGGATCTTCTGAAGTGAGTCCGTGAAAGGTGGGAATAATTTGTAGAGGGATAGCTTTCATGGGGGCATTGACAGTTGTTTCAACAATAGGATATTGTAATGTAGAGGTCTAGGTTGGTTGTGGATTATTGGCCATTGGATCAAAGATATGCCAGTATCCTTCTGGGATATTTGGAGCTAGAGAGTTGTCCCTAGGATGTCTATAAGAGGTGGGAATGATCCTAACATCACTCCTTTGATCTGGGACACTAGGTGTCCTTTGCTCAATTACTACCTCAGGAGATCTTGGTTCTATTGGTTTAACCTTGGATTCCCCTGTTTCTCCTTCTCCTTTATGGACGTTGCAAGAATTTCCTTCTTGTGAGGGAATTGATCGCAAATTTTCAATATCTTGAAAACTCTGTTCAGTCCCTTCAGTTTTACTGTGGACCTCAGCATAGTCTATAGATGGTGAGCCTATGGCCCGAAGGGAGACAGTAGGATATCTAGAAGCAATGGTTCGGGGACCTACTGATGGCTGAGATTAATCTTTTCTTAAGATGTCATCGATAAAATTTGATCGTCCAAGGGTCACTGGTCCCTTAGATTTTTCAGGTTTGGGGTGTGGGATTGTATTGTTTTCTAGTCTTTTCTTCTTAGTCATTCATGCAAAAATCCAAATGTTTATTTCTACCCTAAATTCCTAGCAATTTTGCTAGAAAGCGGGTGGGGGAGCAGGCATTTTACTTGCTCCGTACGCAAGTTCTTACCTTCCATTTTTAATACCCAGTTCTCTCTCAATAAACAAACATCAAACACCTACTTTACTTTTTTGTAATTGTGTTGAAAAGCAGGCGGAGGAGCAAGCACTTTACTTGATCATTATGTAGGTTCTTACCTTCTGTTTTCAATACCCAATTCTTTCCCAACAGCAATTATTAGATATACATCACTCTTTGTAAAATGGTGACACTGTCCCTGGCAACGGTGCCAAAATGTTGGGTGCTAAAAGGTGTCTTTTAAAACTCCTAATTACCTCACATTAATCATCAACCCGAGCAAGTCCTTTTATTCCAAGAGTGTACACAATATGTGCATGCTATGAATCCAGAGAGTAATGTTTCTTTAAAATGAAATATAAAACTTTGATACAAGAGTAAGCAGATGCATTATACAACTCAAAGACTACAATTGTTACTGGAAATATTACATCAAGACTTAATATTCAACTAAAACTGTAATTAGATCTCAAAACAGAAATTCAAATGGAAATGATGTCAACTGAGAGTTCACTAGTGGTAACCAAACTCTTTCAGCTAATTAGATACTAACCACACTCTTATTGTAATCAACAAGGTTCATTGTCTTAACTGCTAATTAATTTAATCTACAATAAGAATAAATAGAATCAAACGATAATGTTGCAAAACATGTAAAGAAAATGTACTAACTTCAATCTAGGAAATCAGTAAATAGAAAACAAGATACACTCACAGAAAATGGGAAAAATATCAAACCAATCAAGCTTGCATGAGTTAGAAAGATATAACACAAAGGAGAGCAGTTTGATCCACCAAAGGTCGAGCCCTTAGCCCCCAGCGAAGCTACTTCAGAGAATACGAATGAAAAACAACGTACATTATATATTAACCATTGAACTCAATTCTCATTACAATATGGTCATGTTCCTCCAAAGCAAGAGTCTGTACTTTAAAATTACAATTTGAAATGAACAAAAAGTCGATCCCCTTTCCTCCTACAGTGTTTACTTTTATAGTCAGAAAGAGGTAAAAGATAAATGTGATCCCTCGAGATTGGGATATCCTAAGGGATTCACAACTGTATGCTATCTTCTAACACCCTTCATATTTAGCGTTGATCCTCCTGATTCATCCTTCGACCTGACCGCAACTGATGTGCCTTATTCTTCCTTTGTTGGTTTATGATGTTTCATCTCTAGGGAACAGCAACTGTTCCTTTCATCATTTCTATGCATAAAAAGGAATAAGATTTAGTTATGGTGACTAAATCTTAATCGAGAGTAGTTCATTTGTTTCTTATCATAATCCATCAATATGTTAGTGTATCAAGATATTAAAGAGATAAGAAAAGAAGAAAAAGGTGATGGAATTAAGAGTAAATACATACCCGTTGTGTAACTCAACAGCAGCACAATTGCGCAATGCACCTTTTGTGATGGTAAGGACTTGATGACACATTTTATTTTGCAATGGACACTACAACTCATGACCACTAACTCATGATGTGACACTACTTATTTCTCCAAATGACGCTTTAGACTTGATCTTTATAAGATCATGACTAAACTTCACAACTTGACCAAAATACATAAATATACCAAATTGACTTTGATTACTATAGTATAATACTCTAGCATTGGCTCCTATGGGGATGGCATCCTCTCTGTGAGGTGCCAAGAACATCATAGACTAGTAGCCTAATCCATGGGCTGATCCCAAACTCAAATTTCCAATTGTAGCCTATAACCTGCTCTCTTCCAAATCTTCAATACACAACTGCAAACTCGAAATGAATGTTAAAAAGTAATACAAATCTGCCAAAACAAATTGTTATAGACTGGCACACTACTGAAATCAAAATATGAAAAGTACTAAAAAATATGCTCAAACCATTGAACTTATTCGCATTGCTATCTACACTAAACTATGGAATAACCTACTCACTCAAGTGATACGAAATTTCCAGTGAAACCAAGCAAGGAGATGGGCACTCACTGGAATTTTGCTCACACTCTCTATAACCACACAGAAAATGATACATAATGGAAACTTAATTCTAAAAGAAACCGAAACCCATGCTCTATAAACAACACAAAATCTGACTTCACTGATGATTCAAATAGGTTGGAAAAATAATCTTGAAGAATATGCAAATTCATCTTTTCTTGATTAAGAAAAACAGTAAAATAAGCTCCATATATTATTGTTGGTTGTTCTATGTTTTAGTTTCAAAATCACTCTCAAATATATCAACAGATGGTTGATTTTTACTTTCAAAGGAGTGAAGAGAAACAAGTTCTTTCACATGATCCTCCTACATATATAAGAAGCTACCAAAAAGGACTAGTTCACTACCTAAATTTTCCATGCAAACAATTTCAGAGATCTGATTTTCATAGAATTTTTCATGATACAAAAATTTAGTAGAGGAATGACATGAGGGAAAATTAAAAAAAATGTTTTCATCCCCGTTTGGGTCACATGAAAACTGGCAATATTGCTACAAATCATCATTAAAACTATGGATGTAACCTGGCTTTCATAATGCAAATCCAATTGGTCTTCAGTGAAGGAAGAAAACATTGTTTGTTGGAATTTTTCTTATGTATCAAGGCTACTAAAATCTACTAGTTCTTCCTCCTAATCACTTAAAAACTAACAAGGCTATTGAACATGTTCATTCAACACATGAGAAGAAACATGAACATCTACATCAAGATCATGATCAACTTCGTTGATAGTTAAGGAAGAAACTACTACCTGTTGAGAATTTTCTTGAGTGTCTGTTGGTTTAAGGGTGCTTGACCCAAGTTTAGAGTGTGCTGCACACCAATGAAACCCTCAACCATTGGCCCTTTCGGCAATGACCTGCAAGCATATTGCAGTCTCACCCGAAGCAATTATGGGAGGTTGCAAGACCATAGGGATATCCACGTTGTGGTGCCTATGTGTTCACTTATGTCTTATAACTATCTACAACTTCGCATACATGAATAACTTCGTGCTAATCATTAAATTCATAAATTGCTGCTTAATTCATAAACATAACAGAGAATAGTATAACATGTATTCTTTCTCATAATTCAGTAAAAAACATGCATGATGATATTTATAACAACAAATAATGAACACAGAAAGATGCACAATACTTCACCAAAACTTCTTCTTTATTAATAAGGAGCTTCAACACATACACTTCTTTGACCTATGCACCCAGCTGCAAGTGGTCTGCACACTCAGCTGCAAACTCTTCCAAGGCCTCTGCACATTCAGCTGGAGAGCCTTCCCAAAATTACAGATCCAAGACAAAAAATATGATCAATCTATGAATTCTACCTATCTTTGTTATCTTCGACAAAGTATTACATCTTGTTTATATAGCTTTCTTTACTACACGACCATGGTCCACATACCATGGATCTGATAAAACAATGGACTAATACCTAATACCTGTTACAAAATAAGGGGCTTTAACCCACCCCAAAGCCCCTAAACAATGCATGATGAATAAAACTTTGATAGCTTTGTGCACTTTGCTCCTCAAAATGCAGATTCTTTGACCAAAACTTGGACCAAGTTGGGTTACGCCCAACAGGCCCCCAACACTCACCCGTGACTCATCTTGAATCACTCGACTATGGTTCCCTTGATTTTCACTGTAATTCCATTATAGACTACATTGTACTGTTGGATTGTCTCAACCATTTGTTTCTCCTCTTGGTGCACCTCTTCTAGCAATTCCTCTGTGGTTGGGTCAGTAGCCTTCTGTAGTATTTTTGCCTCTCTTTTCTTCAACTTTTTAAGCCTATTATCCACTGTTTGAGAAATTTTGAGGGCATAGTGGAACATCTTCCCCTCTTCTTGTGCTTCCCTACAATCTATCAAAAAATCTTTTCACAGATAGGTAGCCCAACAATGGAACCATTTCTTGGTTTAAGGGGGCTTGACGTAGGTTCAAAATGTGTTGTGCACCAACAAAACCCTCAACCGTTGGCCCTTTTGGCAACAACTTGCAAGCAGATCGCAGTCTCACCCAAGGCGATTATGGGAGGTTACAGAACTAAGTTTCTGTAGCTAGAGGGATATATGCGATGTTGCAGCCTTGTGTTCACTTATGTCTTATATCTATCTACAACCTCACATACATGAATAACTTCGCGCTGATTATTAACTTCACATATTGGTGCTTAGTGCATAAACATAACAGATAAAAGTATAACATGTGTTCTTTCGCATAATTCAGTAAAAAACATGCATGGCGATATTTATAACAATAGATAATTAACATAGAAAGATGCACAATATTTCTTCAAAACTTCTTCTTTATTAATAAGGAACTTCAATATATACACTTCTTTAACCTACACAGCTAGCTGCAGGTGGTCTACGAACTCATCTGCAAACTCTTCCAAGGCCTCCACGCACTTAGCTGTAGAGCCTTCCCAAAATTACAGACCCAAGATAAAAAATATGATCAATCTATGAATTATTTATATCTTCGTTATCTTCGACAAAGTATTATATCTTCTTTATATAGATTTCCTTACTACAAGACCATGGTCCACACACCAGGGATCTGAAAAGATATGGACTAATACCTAATACCCATTACAAAATAAGGGGCTTTGACCCACCCCAAAGCCCCTAAACATTGTGCGATGAATAGAACTTCACCAGCTCAATGCGCTCCACTCCTCAAAATGCGGAGTCTTTGACCAAAAACTGGACCAAGTTGGGTTGTGCCCAATAGTGTCATGGTAGCTAGCTTCTACATTTTGACCCTGATGATGGAAAGGTTTCTCATGCAAAGCCTCCAGTATCTTTGTCCATTAACTGATTATCTTCATAAAAAACTCCAAATTCTCAATAAAATTTTAAAAATGAGTGCAACAGTATTTGACCAGTAACAAGGAAGTATGACATTCTTTATATCTCTCATAAAAAACTATATGAAAATATCTAAGAGAATATAAATAATCATTTAGAAAGATTTCATACCATGATTGTGAATTTCCCTCCAAGGATACCATGAACATCTTCATGAGACAATATTCATGAAATTCAACCTTAAGTCTACGTACATGCATGTGAAATTTGACCAAATGAAGAGCAACACCATATCCTTTATAATCTCTAAATTTGGGAAAATAAGTTTTCCAATCTATATGAGGCATGCAATTTGGAAAACCTGGATTGCGATCTCAATTTAAAGGAGCATATCTTGCATCTAAATTCATTTTCGACCAATAGAATTGCCAGTAAAACTTTTATTTATGGATTTTGCTACCAGTGGAGTCTTTGGATCAGGTTGAAACTTGATTGGATTCGCTAGGTGAATGGTACAACCTTCATGTGTCTTGTTGTTTTCCTCCACCAACAATCAGATCTGAAACTTTGATGATCCATCCCAGGGAAGATGGAGTCTTTCGCTCCCCATCAACAACACCAAAATGTTAGCACTCTATTATTTCCCTAGGTTGAGAGAGAGAAATTCAGAGGTAACCACAAACCACTTTTAGGCTACAATCTAGCCCTTCTATCCTTGGAGAGGGCTCTCACACTTAGGTTGTTCAACTAATCTGATATTAAGCTAGCTATAGTGCTCAATAAGGTTTGATTTTCAAAGGTTTGCTAGTAAGAAAGGAGACAAATCCGTTGGGCATGGTGTCATGTAAAATTTGATTATTTGTCTAGTGATAAGATGAAGAGAGGAAGGGTTTTTCCACAGGGGAAAGTTAGGCAGTCTTGCTGATAGAATTAATTTGTTGTAGGAGGGTAATCGTGAGAAAAGATGGAAACAACCCAAAGAGTATCAAACTGTAAATCAATTTTGAATGTTGTTTTAACAAGAAAACATAGATCACTTGGTAAAACTAAACCAAAGCACCTTTTATATGAAGTTTGACCTAAACATCTGGTTCTTCCAAGCATGAAGACTTACATTCAATAGATGTAAGAACATAAGACAAACTTACACGAAGAAATAAGTACAACACCATCAAGAACTGACGCAAGAATCCCTGTAAATCACCTTGTCTTTCATTCACTGGAAAAAATATTTAGAAAACATAATGCACACAAAGTATCTTTCTCTGAAACTCATGAAAATATATACAATTAGTTCATCCATATACTTAGGGGGTCGATCTCAACCATTTCCCCAAATATAGAATCAATTACATTAAATTTGGAACTGCCTACTAGGAATAGGGACCAAATTTCTGGACACTAGGGGTCAAAAAGTAACTCAGATATATTGAACCGTTACATATGTTACAAAATCAAAGGAGGTTGTTTTATAAAATGAGCTTGTTTTTGGGACAAACCTTTCTCGAGTTTCACAAATTCCTCTCCATATCATCGTAATTGGAATCCAAAACACATGACTAAAACAAGAAATAACAAAATCTGAAAAATAGGTTGTAAAGATTCATTTGAATATTCCAATATAGGACACCTATGAATAAAATGAAGGAGGTGTTTCTCATTTGGATAGTTATTAAAAAAACCTCCTTTACTTTTTCAAAATTAATCTTGTTTGTGTGAGGAATTAGCCTTGAAGAGGAATTTTCCAATAGCATGGCAATTGTCCAAAAGCACAGCATAAAAGCGCATCAACTATATTTTTTGAATATCTCCTAAACAATAGCCCATATTGAGCTTATTTTTTTAAAGAACATTAATATAATTATAATCCTTATCCACAAACGTTTTGAGCCAAATCTGGCTCATCGACATCGAGAAAATCTAAAAGTTGTTGTATATGACATTGGCTCATTTCTCAAAAACCATGAAGTATTTTTACCTGAAATTAAGTGATCTTATTCATATAACCCCCATGAATCTACTGTAGAAATTTCATGGAAAATAGGTACAGGTTTTAAGCGATATGTTGAAAATATGGTGATTGTGTGAAAGCACAACACTCCAAGCTTATATTATCTTTGACCATCATCTGACATGTTGACGGTATTGGGATGGCATGGAATGGTCAGTAAAACGTTTCAAACCCATGAGAAAACTTCTAGGCCATACACAAACCTTCAAACTCCAAAATCTCTTCTTGCAGCAAAAACACATCACAACTGTGCAGCTCACCTTTTTTGATGATAAGGACTTGATGACACATTTGATTTTACAATGGACAATACAACTCATGGAAACTAACTCATGATGTGACACCACTTATTTCTCCAAATGATGCTTTAGACTTGATCTTTATAAGATCATGACTAAACTTCACAACTTGACCAAAATAAATAAAAATACCAAATTGACTTTGATTACTATAGTATAGGACTCTGACACCCAAAAGAAACCCCAAACTTGGCACCACAAACAAATTAACTCTTCAACCTTTGCTAGAAGCAAGCTTACCTAGGTGAGCCCAACCTCTTAGTGAAATATGCTCAGCTACAATTCCATTCTGCGATGAGTGCCCATGCCTGCACTTTTTCAATATCACACTTCGTGTGAATCTACGATGTCACACTTTCTATGGTTTTATGATATCACACTTTCTGTGACTCTATGATATCACACTTTCTATGGTTCTATGATATCGCACTTATGGTGACTATGTGATATCGCACAAACTTACATCTATGTGAATTCACTAATGCCTCCTCTAAGTGTCAATATTCCTTCATTTATATGTGTCCCTTCCCTTTTATTTTCTGTGGTTTGATGCCCCTTCACAAAGTTATCTAAGCTTTTATTTTTGTGCAGACGCCCCTTCATGGGAAAATGCCCCCCTCAGTCGACCTGTCTATGGGGTGGTTAAGCCCCTTCACTAGGTGGGCACGCCCCTTCCTAGGCATTCTTCCTTTCATTCTGCCCACGTCACCTCCATTCGTCGATGTCATGTCACACACTCCATATCATGTTGCTCACTCACTCACTCATCTTGGATGCTACGTCCTACCCATCGCATTGCACATCCCTTGGCTGGTAGATCCTACCTGGGTGCCCCTCCTTGATGTGGGTGCACCTGTGGGCACGATTCCATCAAGTTAGGTTTCCTGTACATATTTTTTATAGGCAATTTTGTCACATCCGATCAGTGAGCCTCCTAATGGGATCAATCAACATCCTATTCCCCCTTGTTACCATATTGCACAAAGCCCTAAGCATGTTCCCTTCATCCCCCAGAATTTTAGTCCTAAATTGCATCATCTAAGCTAGGTTTAGGACCAGCGCTCCCTATATGCCTACTGGGGTGCGATCACCTATAGGTTTCTCCACTGTGGCCTGCATTGATCACCAACAGGTGGCTCCCCTTTTCACATGCATTGGTTCCAAAAATTCGGGAGAATGATCAGGATTTTGGAAGCTTCCCCTTCTAGGAATTTCCATAAGTTGTTTTAACTACTTACCTTCGATAGTGAAAAAATTTGATCCTATCCTTCCCTACTTTAGAGTTTTCACCACTTATCCTTTGATCCTATCCCTCCATTAAAGGTGAATCTCAAACCCTAGATTGGTAATTGGATAACAAATCCCAACTTACCTTACATCTTTATGTATTCCCAGCCTTCTATGTGGTTGGGGGTTGGCTTTTAGAGAGGGATTCTCCCCTTATGCTATTGTAGTGAGTGGTCATCATCTCATGCATTTAGGGTGATTGGAGGTGCATATTTTTTCCTATATGTGATGTGATTTCATATATTTCAATACCATGTTGATCTATTAAATGAAGTATTTAGATGATACTGCATAGATCTCGTATTTTCTTGGCTTGTGTTATATGACTTTGAAGGTTCTAATTTTGGCATTCAAAGCTGGAATTGGAGCTTCCAAGCTAAAGAAGGAGTGAGGTGTGTGAAGGATTCCAAGTAGCTCTCACTCTGTCATCTATTTACTTTAAGGAAAAGCATTTTGTTCCTTGGCTCTCTGTTGTTCTAGGTTACCATCAACCTAGGGGAGGTACTTTTGTCTACATCATAAATCCCGTATAACAAATTGGCGACTCTGTTGGGGATTGGAGTATTCCCTTGGTGTTTTCCTTGCCCATTTTGTTTGATCACCTCCTTGACATACCTTTGTTATATCATCTAACCAAGAAAATACCTAGGAAGTGATTTCATTGAGCCTTTTTTTCAATTTTTGTGTTGGAATCCTCTTTCCTAGGCCCAACGCACCCCTTGTGCCTTTGAAAGAGCATTTCACCTCACCCAAACCCACTTTGTACATACGTTGCAACGCACTGGTGCCTCTTCTGCACTAGTGTTGGCCCCTATTTTTGCATAAATTTTTCCTTCGTTCTTGAGCCTCTCTTTGGTCAACCTACGTCCAATTGAACTTCCCTAATGCTTGAGTGTCTTTGGTAAGAATTTGTTTTGATTTTTCTTTGTTCTTATCATTTGGTCACTTGCGAACTAATTTTGTTTGATTGTTTATTGCTTAGATGAACTGGTGCTTTAGTCCTCATTCTAAAAAGTGCAATTGAATTAGTAATTGAAAATTTTCATCTTAGTTTTATTCATTTCGAAAATTTTTGCATTGGCATTTAGGGTTTTGTATGTTCATTGAAAAAGAAAATATTTCTATTTTCTCATGTTAGATTTTCATTTTAGGATATTCAGATGACATTCTTGGTGAGCCCTAAAACTAAAAAATAATCAAAGATAAATAGTAAAATTTATTAAATCAATCTAAGGAGAATGTGTAACATTAACGCAAACATTTAGAGGTTTAGGCAAGAGACGTGTTCTGACGTCATTAAACGTAGGAGCTATCATTTTTTCCCATGTTTCATCCCAGGGGTGAAATCTTGTTCCACGTATGTGAGTGTATAGGATCGTACTCCACGTACCTTCGGTTATATCGGATGGAGCTCCACACATGATATTTATATTTGAATTCTCTCATCAAATGGTTATGCATTAGACAACAATACTACGAAGTGCACTCCCATGTACCATCAATTATATTTTGGGAGTCCCCTATAGGTTGTTATCCATCCATAGCTAACTGAGTTAACTTCCTTGTATATCGTGATACACCGAACACAACATTCAGGGATATTTCCTGCACGTATGTTAAGTCTTTGGTTCTCCAAGGTTTATATTGTAGTTCACGGTTTCTTGGTAAAACCTTATGCCTAGTTATCCCTTTGTTTTTTCTATGTTTCTAATTTCTAAAATCAAGTAATTGACCACAAAACAAAATCTTCCCTATGGAAAAACTCCTTAGTGGATCTTAGGTTGAGACTAATGGAAACAGTTCCAGAGTCTACCAATCAAAGGAACCCCTCTGATGGGAATCCTGGTCCTTTTCTTTTTTTTTGGACATATTGGTGCTCCCTATATGACAACATTGTCCCTCCCCAGATTTACCATTGGTTTTCCATTTTGGTTATTTTTGACCCCTATCGTTCTTAATGTCCAAACTAACTCTCAACCGAGTTATCCTCCACCTAAACAATATCAACCTCATGTTGATCCTAAAGTTGACCCTTTGCCTTCTTCACCTATTTTTTCTTCCTCCCTTTCTTCCTCTTCACCTGGTGAAAGTCTTGATTCTAGTAACCAAGAAGCTAAGAAGAAGAATAAAATGATGAATAAGAAGAAGAAAAATAAGCAAGGGGACAACCAAACAACCATTTCTACGAACGTAACTAGTATGGACAAATCTTCCAATTAGCCCCGTAAAGTTAAATTCCTTTGAATTTTATGTAAGGGTGATCACCTTCTTAGAAATTTTCCTGGTATTCTCAAGTTATTAGAAGTGTGGTCCACATACTCACATTGGTCTTTGTCATTAGCCTCTAGACATGATGTTGGTAATAAACCATCCACTAGTGGTAGTAAGATCCATGAACAAAAGGGTCCATGAACAAAAGGGTAAATTTAAATTTCCTTGTAAGCAATGTGAAGGGAATCATCCTATTCACCTTTTTCCTTATATGGATGAAACCTCAAAAGTGTTGGAAAATATTATAGCTTCTCAGCCATGACTTCCAGCTAGTTATCAAAAGCTTTCTCCCAATCTAGTTGATGAAGTAATTAATTAGAATATGAATCTAATCAATCCCACTCTCTCTAAATGTGAATCCTATGATTTTTTTCCTGACCAACCATTGGTTGAGAAAATGGTTTACTCGATTCCACCTTCAGTTGATCATACCTTTCCTGTATACATTGAACTTCATACCACTCAAGTTCTTCTCATTTCTTCAGGTTCCAATGAACTGGGGGATTTCTATCCTATTCCCACGATATAGGAGAGAAATCCTCCTATTTCCATAGCGCAAGAGGGAAATTCTCCCATTCCCACAACCCCCCCTCCAAGTAGCATGGTCACTTCCTTTGATTGGAGTCAATTGACATGATATCATCTTCCTTCTTACGTGCCCTTCCAAATAATGGTATAGGCTTATAATGTAGTCATACCTGGAACAATCATAGATGAAGGCGCATTTGTTAGTATTATGTCCTCAACTACTTTGCAAGATTTTGGTTCTCCGCAGCTCATGCTCATTACTCAGAATTTTTTGGCTTTTAACAAAGCAAACAATCGACCGTTAGGGATCCTTCCTAAGTTGCCTATTACGTTGGGAGGAAAGATTGTCTATATCGATGTGATGGTATTCCAAGGCCCCTTGGATTTCAATTTACTCCTTGGGCGTGAATATCTTTATGTCATGGGAGCTCTTGTCTCTTCACTCTTTCTTGTGATGTGTTTCTCACATCAAGGAATAATCGTGACTATTGACCAACTTTCGTTTATTGGTCCTAATTGGGCTCCCAATCAACTAGCGTTCCTAAATGGTCCTTATATGCAAGCGGTGTCACCCCCACCACAAATTAATTATGTGGAAACCTATCCCATTCACGTACCTACTGCTAAAGATGTGCCTTTCACTATGTGCTCAACTTATTTTGACCTAGATCCAATAGGCAATATAGTGCATCATTTATTGGGGCATTGAGTTTGATCTTTCCATTGGATCCCTTAATATGTATCCCTTCCAAAGAATTGTTCTTCCATCTGATGAGAACCTCTTAGAGCCCATGGCCTCTTACAGGTCATGATCAAGGTTCCTGGAGTGGAGTTCCTTCTCCTGTTTCAAGCTTCTTAAAAAATGAAACAAGGTTCCTGGAGTAAAGTTCATTTTCTTGTGTCAAGCTCGTTAAAAAATGAAACAAGGTCCTCGGAGTAGAGTTCCTTTTCTTGCGTTAATCTCCTTAAAAAATGAAACAAGGTTCCTAGATTAGAGTTCATTTTCTTGTGTCAAGCTCCTTAAAAAATGAAACAATATTATGGAGCAGATTTCCTTTCCCTGTGTCAAGCTTGTTAAAAAATAAACAAGCTCTTATGAAGATAGTTATTTTACTATGTCAAGCTCATTAAAAAATAAAATAGGTTCCTATAAGCATAGTTATTTTCCTATGTCAAGTTTGTTAAAAAATGAAACAAATCCCATTTCAATAGAGTCTTTGATTAGATCTCGTAAATTCCCAGCCAATTCTTTCACTTTATCTTGTAAATAAATTGTCATTCCATTAACCTGTTAGTACCCAATAGTCTACTTAGGTGCATGAAATGAATTTTGGGGGCCATGTACCTCAAATTGAGTCATTATGTTGGGGGCATGCAAACTTATTTCAAGCATATTTTTTCCTGTGTTTCAAGCTTGTGTAAAAATGAAACTAATTTCAAGCATAGTTTCCCATGTTTCAAGCTTATGTAAAAATGAAACCATTCCCATTTATCCCTCGTGATTGCCATTTTTATCATCCTTCTTTTTCCAAATGAGCCTTTCTTTTTCATTCCATCATCACCATCTTCTTAGCCGATCATACACTTTCACTTGGTTGTTTTACCCTTTCCTTAGGAACTGCTACAATGAGTGGTCTTATTATCCAACCTCTTGAAATTTGTGTGTTTTGAGCAATTCCACCATGACTAGAACTAGTTTCTACTCTTTATACCACTTGTTCCTCCAAGAGGAGTCCTCTTTCATCTCTTTTCAGGCTTCCAAAATATGAAAAGATTTTCGAGCACTTGTCTTTTCAAACTCGTAAATGTAAATCAAAATACGTCTACTTGGTATAAGTTTAAACCTTTTCTGGATTGAGATAGACTAACTATGAAAAAGGAATACCTTATTAGGAAATGGATAAGATATTCTCTTGGGTATTGTTTTCTACCTTTTCGAACCAAAGGGACTACCTATGAAAAGGGACATCTGGAGTTTTCTTTTTTGCCTCTTTTTTAAACTCTCTAAACATGAAAAAGATGTCGATTTTTACCTTCACTTGACTCATTAAAACATCAAACAATGATGGACTTTTCGAACACGGCAGGTTCGAACCACTCTTTCTCAGGATTCATTAAATATACTCAGAGGGATTCATCTGAAGGATGAACTTACAAATCAAGAATATGTTATCCTTTTCAAGCTTCTTAAAAAATAAAGAGGTGCTAACCAGTATGGTTGGGGAATTGGGAAAACAAGGGATTCCATTTCTCTAACGGTAGCGAGTCGATCTTGAACACGACACTCTTCCACTTCATCCTCGTAGATGTTGGGTTGGGTAATTTGCTTGTATTTTGGTTATCATACTATTTTTAGGATCTCAATTTCAGTTTTAGGTCAATGCTGCCAACTCCATTCAATGTCGCCATTGTGTTCAAGAGAATTCATTCAGTTTATCTCTTCTACGATACTCTTAAGCCTTCATTTCATGTCTGCCTTTCCTGATCCAATTCCATGTCAGTATCATTTTTTATCATTATGTCTCAATCATGATACCTGTTTCGTGTTGTTGATGGGGTATACATCAAGGCCCTCCTACAATGGGTCTCTTCCTGTTGACATCAACACATCATCTAGGAAGTTGACTTAGAAACACACATTTCGTACCTTAGTGCTTGCATACATCAATGGCAAGTTTCCTCACTCTCAGCAATAGTTTTACATCAATGACCGTCGACCAAAAGCTTTTGTGTGGTGTTCAACACCAACTCATTTATTCCCACAATACAGATTGTACTACAGTACCTTGATATACATTAACATCATCGGTGGTTTCTCTTGTGTCTGTTAACAACTTACATCATTGGTCGGTAATCAGATGGTTTCTACCATGTTTGACTCCATCTCATTGATTCGCATGTTTAGACTCGTACAATGGTTGGTCATGTGAATGAGATAGAAGACCCCAGATCTAGTTTCATCCATATAGGCTACGATTTTGGGAGTTATACAAAGATCACATTGTATGATGGCCTTGATCATATAAACAATCATCGAGTCATAGGTCCTCTTACTTCAATTTCAAAGGTAAGATTTATGAACAAACCCATGGTGTGGCTATGGGCTCTCCTCTATCCCCCATTGTTTCCAACATCTTTATGGAACACTTCGAACAAAAGGCTCTTAGGTCATTTCCATACACCCCTAAAGAATGGAAAAGGTTTGTCAATGACATATTTGCCAAATGGAGTCATGGAAAAGAAAAACTTGACCTATTCCTCAATCACTTAAATAGCCTTTCGGACCATGTACAATTCACCGTTGAAATTGAAAAGAACGACCAACTTCCCTTTCTTGATATCCTTCTAACCAAAAAAGAAGGGTCACTTGGTTTCCAAGTCTATAGAAAGAAAACCCACATAGAACAATATCTACATGCAAATTCTCATCACCATCCTAAACAAAAGATGGGCATCATTAGGACCTTAACCACTAGGGCGGTCAGAACATCTGATCCTGACCATTTAAATGATGAACTCAACCATCTTCAAAAAGTGTTTGAATTAAATGGCTATAATAGGAATACCATTAAGAAAGCCATGCACCTATCCCTAAACAAGAATAATAAAGATATCAAAGATCACATTTTATCAACTCCCAAGGTCTCCCTTCCGTACATAAAAGGCACCACTGATAAAATTACTAAAATTCTCAATATACACAACATTAATGTAGCCTTCACCCCTGCTAACACCACCAGACAGTTATTCAACTCAGTCAAGGATCCCATCAACCCTAACCTTCAAAAAGGCGTTTATGTTATTCCTTGCTCATGCGGAAAGGAATACATAGATGAAACGAGTAGGTCTCTTAACATCATAATTAAAGAACACACAGTTGACTTAAGAAGAGAAAGAACCTCAAAATCGGCCTTACCAGAACATGTTCACTCTTCCTCTCATTACATCTGCATGGAAGAAGTCAAACTAGTTATAAAAGAAGACCATTATCTTAAAGGGAAAATCAAAGAAGCCATTGAAATAGAAAAAAGGAAGAATAACTTAAACCGAGACGATGGATTAAAACTAAGAAACACCTGGAAAGCTTTACTTGAAATCTTAAAGAATCAATATTTAACTCATATTACATCCTCCTTAAAAAATAAAACAAAAAAAAAAACAAGTATAAACATATAAATAAATAAACATTTGGTTATTTTATAACCAAATCAAATTAATTAATTAAACAAACAAATTAATTAATTAATTAAACAAATTAATTAATTAATCAAACAAATCAATAGATTAAACAAATTAATTAATTAATTAGAGAATTAGAGAATTAATTAAGGAATTAATTAATTAGAGAATTAATTATTAAACAAATTAAATAATTAAGGAGAACAATTAATAATCAATTAAACAAATTAAATTAATTAATTACAATAATTAACTAAACAAATTAATTATATAATAATAAATAATTATAAAAAATAAAAAAAAAATAAAAAATAAAAAAAATAAAAAAAAAACTGAATTTTAACAAAATAACAAGATGAGGGCCAACCTAATTTCCTAGATTAACTATTTCATAACCTATATATATACCCTAAATATATCTCATGGATACATCATTAATATCTTTAGAATATCTATTGAAGCACCCCTGATGATGGACTCACTTGGTAGTCTGAAATGTTGGGTTCATAAAACTCTGTAACAGGTCATTCCTCCTCTATATTAAGATATGTTTCTCATAAATGTTGTCAAAGGGGAAAGTCTCCACTTTCCTCATCATCCCATCCATATGTTGCCCATGGTCATAGACCAACAACCTCCATGTGCATAAAAAATGGCTAAGTCTCATTAGACTCAATCTATGCCTAAGTGCTCCCACTAAGGCATCTCCATCATTGAAACGACCATCCAAATCCAAGTCATCTCACTCCTATCACATCCATCAAGTAACTCCTCATGAACACATCTCATATTGTGCCTAATGTATGCATCCCATACTGCATCAAAGCTAAGTTAAAAATAACCTCAGCTCCAAGACCACCATCACATGAAGTCTTCATCAGCTAAAAATTTACTCAAGTCATCATAAGATCCTATGAACCATCTTCATTCAACACTTCAGGCAAGCACACTTGTCTTAGGGGAAATCACCATTTCAAGTTTCCTCCTCCCTCTTCATTGCATAAATTCTCTGATAGGTTGCCCATGTCTTCAAAACGACGATGGCCTTGTTGTTTGAATGCACCCATCATCCCCATCAGTCCATCTACAAAACATCTTCATGTGGCATTGACAAGTCTAGCCTCCACAACATCCTCACTTGGAACTACTTCTTGATGCCCATATGCGACATCTCCACAAGCGCCCTCACTTGATGTCCCTACACGAAGTCTATGATGTCATTCTCTTCAACTTAATTCACACAACTTCAGTTGCCCAACTTTTCCACTTTAGCATACCCAACGCAACCTCAACCATCGTATCCTTTCCTTCGGTTAGGTTAACACCCCTGATCATCCTACCCTCATATCATTATTGCATATCCCTTCCTTCATTGTTGTCTCCCCCACTAAAGGTTCACCAAGACTACTTCTTGGATCCAACAAAACTACAATGAATAAGTCCACCCAAGTATGTATATCAATTCTTCTTCACTTCGGTGTGCCCTCACTTCCTTCTATCCATAAGTCATGCCGGGAACTTAGCTGAATCTCTACTCGACTAACCATGACTCGCCCATCACATAGGTTCATCATGTTCCACCCTTGTCTTGGGCATTCATACCTTTTGCTCTAAGGTCACATATTGCCCAAACAAATCTTGTAAAAATCATTCATCGTAAACATGCTTCAACCTTCCAAGTGAAATTCATCCATCGCATGTTCCTCTCAATCAGCATAAGGGGAACTATCATATGACTTCCATCAGCATCTTCATCTTTCTCCCAAAGTTGTGATATGCATGAACCTTGTCCAACATTAACAAGCTTTATCTCACCAAATTCCTCCTCTTTCGTCAGCAAAGTCGTAACACTTATTTCTTCATGCTCATCCCTATGGCCAACTTCTTCCTTCAATGGTTGCGACATGCCAAAAATTGGTTAAGCTATGGTAGGCATCATCCCACCAAAATCCTCCTCTTTCAAAGCCATGTTAACAACACTTACATCGCACTCGACCATTGAACCAGCTTCCTTTTCGTACACCATAGCTTCTTCTTCATCATCACAGCCAACAACTACAACCTACCCAATCACCCAAACAAGGAAGTGAAGTGAAGCTCTAACCTTGTTTTCCAAAATTCAAGTTATTCTCACAATATTAGCCTCTCTTCCTTCATGTGGCCCAACCTACCCATGAGTTGCATAAGTCTATCATGACCCTCTTGCAAACCTACCATTATACTTCCCAACCCTTAACAAACTCACGACCTTGATCCCAGTTCTTCTTCCAAACTTCTCCAAGTGCCCACCTTTGCAAAGTTGGCTCTACTACCAAATTTCATGGCCCTATGTTGTGATGCCTTCAGATCACCACGAGCGATGTGTGGCACGAATGATATTTCATCACAATTAACTACTCTAACTCGGACTATACCTAACTTCTTTCACTTCAAAACTTAATCAATTTTCCAATTCAATCTTATTTATTCAATTACTTCATTCAACAATTATACAATTATCCAATCATAACTTTAATACAAGCAGTGGAATAAAACTCCATTAACAGTCTACGATATCATAAAGAACAATATGAACATAGTATGTGCGATGGGAGGGGGAAACTACCAAAAAACTTCTCCCCTTTACTTTTATTAAACTTCAAAGTATTGTTACAACACTTTTACAAAGGGGCCAACCATGACCAAATTCATGTGTTGCCCAAGTACAGAGAATGGTAGTTGTTGGCCCAACCCAACACACGTACCCAAAATGTGAAGTTTCGCAACCCAAGGCATGCCCAACCTAAGGATGGCACTTTCCCAACGGAAACCCCAAACTTGGTGCCACAAACAACTCATAAATCCAACTCTTCAACCTCTACCAAAAATATTCTTGCTTAGGAAATCCCCAACTCTTTCTGCAATATGTCTCAATTGCAATCCCTTTCCGCGATGTGTGCCCCTGCTTATGGTTCTATGATATTTCACTTCTTGTTATTCTATGATATCGAACATTCTGCAGTTCTGCGATATCGCACTTCCTGCGACTCTTCTATATCACACATACTTACATCTCTATAAATTTTATGATGCCTCCTCTAGGTGTTGAGCTTCCTTCATTTATATTCATTTGTGCCCTTCTATTTTATGTGGGTTGACACCCCTTCAAAAAGTTAGTGGACCTTTCATTTTTGTGTAGATGCCCCTTCATGGGCAGGCGCATCCCTGGGCTAACTTTCCTATGGGCAGACTCGCCTCTGCCTAGGCGTTCTACATGTCATGCTTCCCACATCGCCTCCTATCATTGCTATTGTGTCACACACTCCATATTGCACTACCCACTTGCTCACCCATCGTGTCACACTTTTCTTGGCCGCTACGTCATGCCCATCATGTTTCACTTCCCTTGGCCACTACATGTTTCCCATCATGGTGCCCTTAGCACCCCTCCTTGGTGCGGGTGCACACGTGGGCACAAGTCCACCGAGGTATTCTACTGCTATGTATTAATGTGTGTGTGCATGATCTCCCACACGTGCCCTCTGTTATGTCTTCACCAAAGTGTTCCTTATTGAATGGTTGAGTGCACTGCCTTGCTTGGTCGCGCCCCATCATGCAATCTTCTTGCCTTGGTTTAGAACTTTGATTTTTCGACACTCTAAGTGAACATGGCCCATCATGGATGCTTGTTGGCCTTGGTGCTAACTCGGGGCCCTAACAGGTAGTAACCATTAAAATTTATGCACATTTACATTTTTACTCCTTATTAAGTCTGCACATTTATATTTGTATTCATACATATTAAAGTGTTAAAACAACATAAATAATGATAAGTGTATTTATTTACATCTTGTTCCTATCCATTTTTTATGCAAATACCTATTTAAATTATATCTATTAGTAATTGATAATAAATATGTTATTCACATGAATATGAACTATTTAAGGATTTTAATTTTTGGTGGTTTCCTATGAAGCTTAATAATTAAAAATATAAAAGTATCTAATAATCATGGCATAAGAATTGTAATTGCATCTAAAAATTGTGGCAGAAATGAGGTAGTTATCCACATGACATTGTGTTGTGAAAATGTTGCAATAATAATCATTACAGAATAAGACCTGAACCAATCATATTGTAGATAATAATTTTAAATATTAATAAAAAATAATAAAATTCAATCCATAATGTTAAACTATGGACAAGTTGCAATTTTTTTTGGTTAAAAACAAAGTAATACCTGTGGTCAAAGGAAAACTAGAATGTGTAATACCATGTCTGTGGAAAATATAATAATATCATTGTATATATGTGCTTTTTGTTAAAAGGTTTAATTGAGTGGAAATATTCAATATTATTCTTTATTTTTCATTAATAAGGAGATATATATTTTTTTATATTTTTTTAACATAACATTATGTGAAACATCTTCATCGAATATTCTAGAATATCCATAGTAGTATACACAAATCAAAGGTGGAATGTAGTTATGTTTTTTGGCCCTTTTAATTAAATTTATTGATTAAAAAGAAAATATCATATGAAGAAGTGTCATATGAAGTGAGCTATGTCTTTTTGGGCATGTGGTATTGATAGGTCATGGTATTGGCTCATGCTATCATAAGAAATCCTATTTATAGATTTAGAATATCCATGGAAAAATGGGGATAAATATCCATGGTTAAGAATCTTGTTCCATGCTTTTTTAAATGCATATGTTTAACTTATATATTAGTTTTGTATAGTTAATAATAATGATAATTGTTGAAATTGTAGCCAAAAAAAGGCTTCATTTGACTAGTGTCTTAGTAAAATGGAGAAAAATCGATTTTCCACATCAGCAGGATGACTTGGATTGTGGTTATCTATAATGACATGGTCTTGTCTACTAGTTAAGTCAGTGAATTTGAGTTTGTGGGCTAGAAGTAGATTTGTGCATGATTTGATTACTAAGATCTAGTAATCTAGTTGAGTTATTGTTAGTTGAACTCAATTAACGGAGCTCTATTCATTAGTTGAGTTAGTTGAAGGTCAGTTGAGTAGATATGACTATTTTTAACTCACTGATCTCTCATTTAATTAGTCAATCAGCTAAAAACGGAGCCAGTCATGCATGGAATTCTAATTTCCTAGTTGCTTAGATGGAAAAGGAACATTTGTATTTATAATTGTATATTGTTGAGTGTACAGTGCTTTTGCATTGAGAAGGTCATCAAATCCCCTTTGATTTGCACAAGGAAATAGGGAATTTCCCTATTTTTTAGGAGCTTAATTCCTATATGATTTTCCAAGGAAATAGGAGGTTGATTGAGGCTTTAATTGGCTAAGTGTTGGCTAGAGAAGGTCAGAGAGCAGGAGAACAGTTTTATAGTGTAGGGTGTGCTTCAGAGTTGAAGTAAGACATTGTAATTGTTTCTTTTTCTCATCTAAATTAATGTGAAGTAGTATGGGGGTTTTCCCTAGTTGGGTTCCCCTGTAAAATCATTTTGTTCCTTGTGTTTTGATGGTTGCATGCAATTGCAGGAGAATAGTTTTATATTGTAGGGTGTGCTTCAGAGTTGAAGTAAGACATTGTAATTGTTTCTTTTTATCATCTGAATTAATGTGAATTAGTATGGGGGTTTTTCCTAGTTGGGTTCCCCTGTAAAATCATTTTGTTCCTTGTGTTTTGATGGTTGCATGTCACTGCATGTGCTTCTAAATTGTGATTTCCATTATACAAAATTGTAGAGGAAATTTGTAATCTCTTGTTTTAAGTTCGAATTCATTAATGGTAGAAAATTTCTATTAATTTCTACATGGTATCAGAGCTTGAAAAAATAATAGAAACCAGTGAATAGATCTTCTCCCTCAAAAATTTCAATTTTTGTATTCAGTGAAACAGGTTTTCTTGCGCAATAAAATGTCTTTCAACAGATTGAGATTGGAGTATGCCCTGGAGGGAACCTCAAATTTTATAGCTTGGACAGATAGGAAGGAATTTGTACTCAATGATAATGAACTGCTGAAGTACATCAAAATTGACATTGCAAAACCAAAAATATCAAATTCACAACAGTTGGCCTAGTGGAAGAAGGATACCATAAAAGCTAGGAGTATCATTCTAGAGGGTGTGAGAGACCACATAGTCTTGAATTTACATAGCAAGGAAACTTCATTTTCTATGTGGAATACCCTCACTAATTTATTCAAAAATAGCAGTGATGCCAGGAAATTAGAATTGAGGGACAAGCTCAGAAACATCTGATTACAGAAAAATGAACCATTCCACATTACCTCTATAGATTCACTCAGGTTCGATATGAACTTCAAGGAGTAGGAGAAAATTTTTCCTCATCCAAGATAGTGATCCTAGCTCTCCTTGGCCTTCCAAAGTCCTCGCACAGCTACTAGGACCCTGTAAATGGAAGGAAAATTTTCCAAATTGGGAGAGAGTTTAGTCTGATTTCGTGTAGGAAGAAATTTGAAGGAACACCAGAGATGGAGTAACATCCAAAGTTGAGGAGGAAGAGAATTTTTCCTTCGTTAGGAAGGGTAATAAAGGAGAAGGAAGGCCCAAGGCAATCCAGAGTCTAGTCAGAAAAATGGGAAGAAGAAGGACCATAGTAAAATAAATGCTTTTAATGTCATGAATATACACACTATGAAACCAAGTGTTCGCATAAGAAATCTAGCAAGGAGCCCGCAACAGGAGAAGGAGGAGATGCTCTAGCATCTTAATTAGTGTTAGATTTTACCCTCTTTTCTTGGAAGGGAAGCATAGTAACAGGGAGTGATTTGTACCTAGATTCGGGTGCCTCATATCATATGACAGTGTTGTCGTTGTTGCAACACCCTACAAAATTTCACTACATTCTAATTTTGGAGCCTACCTCATTGTCATGTCAAGAGTCGCCTTGCTCGTCAAGTGTAATTTTGTGGTGTTCCATGTGTTTTGATTGTTCTTGAGTGTTCTTAAGTGTCATCACACATATTTGAATATACTTATATGCATTTCATGGTCACAACACCTTTCTTGTTGCAAAATGACACTTTTGGGTTGTAGTTGCACACACTTCACCATTTGTACATGGGGAATGTGCATAAAGTGGTGTTTTGATATATATTCATTGTTGATCAAACTTTTCTAAGTTTTATTGATGAGTTAGTATGTGTCACACATGGTTTTATGTCTAGAACTCATCTTGCTCATCCCTTGACCAATCTTCCAGATTTAGAAAATTTTCAATTGCAAAACAACCCCATCAAGGCCAAGAGTGCATGATCACACTCTGAAGCCTTGACAGGTGACCCTTCGTTGCTCAGAAGTGTTCCCTATGCCTTTTTGGTGGGAAATTTTAAATTAATTTTGACCTAGGGTTCAACCTAGGGTGCCAACAAAAGTCTCTACATAGTCTAGCATTTCACCGACATTTTTCACTCCCTTGGATCAAAGGAGCATCTCACCCAAGATGAGCCAGAACCATAGAAAGATATAAAGGGCCTAGATTTAATTATCTAAGCAACTTGCACAACCATTAAAACATTCATTCGCAGTTATTTAATTCATGTATGAAGCTGGAAACAAACATAAGTGGAAAATTTTAAAAGGGACCACAAAATACATAAGTAATTGGCAGAACTCCCATTCCCCTTTTATTAATGAAATAGAAAAGCTCTAATACAATAAAATTGCTCCATTACAACTTGTGTAACCCTACAAACTTGTGGCCAACATTATAATTCAGAACAACTATCAAAGTGAATCAATACATAAGTTGATCTGTGTATAAGTAGTCATCCTCCTACATAACTTAGATCCTGAACATTACATCAAGTTTGAACTCTGCAAAGCGGTTCAAACAACATTATAAAACTCCACAAAATTGTCCAAACTTTCAAAAATGTCAACAACCATGTCTCGCTGCTCGTCATCCTCTTTTATAGCCGCGCTTGTTTGATTTAGTCTTTGATCCCTCGCTCTCTTGATTATTAGTTTTCCAATACCTAGGGCCATTATCTTGGTTCTATGTTGACTATATCAAAATTGACTCCTAGTTCTTCACCGCACGCCCTTTTTTTTTTTACAAAAGTCCCAAAATAAGTATTACACTACCACTTTGATTTTCTGATGCTCTATTTCTAGCATATTTTCCCAAATTGTCCTTTGCAACTATTATTCATTCAAAAACGAAGGACCCAACATGCCCTCTCACAAAGTTGGGCACATTCCAAAAGCATGAAGCCCCTTCCCTATTCCAAACGACGCCCTCAAAAAATGACTATGTATTCCTTGAGCATACTGCTTCAACTTGAAGAAATGCACCCTTCTTGAGCATACTAGTGCATCATGAAGACCTGAAGCTCAGCCCTTCAGCATTTCCAAATGTTCCATGCGCCCTCCTAAACTGACTGGAGTACACTGTCACACCTTGAAGACACGAAGCCTCAACCTTCAGCCTTCGAGAGTGTGCCCTGTGTCATTCCTAAGACATCTTAGGTGCATGAGTGCACCATGAAGGCATGAAACCTCAACCTTTAGCCTTCAAGAGTGTGCCCTGTGCCCTCCCTCTCTCCCTTGGGTGCATATCATACTTGGGAAGCCCAAAGCTTTCCCCTTCATCCTTTGAACTTGCAACATGTGCCCTGCCTTGATTTCTTTCTTCCTTAAGGAGCATGAATGCATGCCGAAGCCTCATATCTCCTCCTCCTCCATCCTTTATCCTTTTAGAGTGTGCCCTTGTACCCTAAAGCTCCATTCACCATTTTAAGAGCACCGAAAGGGCACAAATAATAAAATATTCATCGACCATTGTAGAGTAGGAGATTTTTAAACTGATAGTTGTTCGTCATGAGTGATTGCAGAAACAGGTATTCTAGGGACCTCATGCCAAGCGTATGCAAGGAAGTGTTGTGTGTGGAGCATGATTGTTCAGAGGTCTTTGTTTCAGCCGAATGTATACCCCAGGAATTTTGTACACCCCTCCACGTGAGGGGGTGCGAGGGGGGACTTATCCCCCCCACAGCGTTCCGGTGGGGCCAATCCCCCCCCCCGGCTGGGGGGTCTGGGGGCTAGTGGTCCCTCGGTGGGGGCTTGGGGGCAGCGCCCCCAAAGCTAAAAAAATATGTAAAATTGCCTTGTAAAAGTATAGTAATTTCTAGTCAATCTGGGCCGTTCATTAGGCAAATGATCTGACGGTAGAACTTATGTTTAGTTTAGGGTTTTTCGCCCTAGAAGGAAACCCCTCTCTTTGTATGAGAACAATGTATTGAATCTGAGTAATATATGTGTATTCTCTGAGCGAGAAATAGAGAGTTGATACTGTGAGAGAAAACAGAGGATATTACATCGGATCTGTTGTAGGTTGTGTCTCTTCATTTTGCTGGATAATAGAAGGGAAGGACTGGTTGTTCAGGGTGGACATAGCCCAAACTGGGTGAACCACGTATATTTGTGTCTCTCTTGTGTTATGTATTTTCTGTGTTTATATTTTTGCAATATTTTATGTGTTCCATTGCTCCGTAATATATAATTTTATAACAACTGGTATTAGAGTCGAAGGTTTATTTCGCTGATAAACTCGCAGGAAAGAAGGGTTCCTCATTCCAGTGGGAGCAATGGCGGAAGGTGGTAAGTTTAGGGTCGAGAAATTTAATGGCCAAAACTTCTCACTATGGAAGATGCAGATGGAAGATTATCTGTATCATAAAGATCTATACCTACCATTGGGCGGAAAAGCAAAGATGTCGACGGGTATGACAAATGAAGAATGGAACCTTCTCGATAAAAAGGCACTCAAAACAATACGGTTGTGCCTCACAGCGTCGGTTGCCTTCAACATTTCGAAGGAAACAACAAAAGAGGGTTTGATTAAGGCATTGGAGAAACTATATGAAAAGCCCTCAGCCTCAAACAGGGTATTTCTTATGAAACGGTTATTTAATATGAAGATGTCGGAAGGTGGGCCTGTTGCAAACCATTTAAATGATTTTAATACTGTTACAAGTCAGTTATGTTCTATAGGGGTATACTTTGATGATGAAGTTAGAACTCTGTTATTCTTGTGCTCATTACCAGAAAGTTGGAATGGTTTAGTAATGGCCATTAGTAACTTTGTGTCTGGATCTAGTACTTTAAATTTTGATGATGTTGTCGATGCTATCCTTAGCGAGGAAATGCGATGGAAAAGCTCTGGTGAGACATCGGGTAATGCTTTGAGTGCAGAGTCTAGGGGAAGAAAAATGGAAAGAGGAAAGAGCTCAGGATATCGTAGTAAATCAAGGAAAGTCAGATCCAAGTCCAGGTCGGGGATAGTGTGCTGGAAATGCGGAAAGAAAGGACACTTAAAGAAAGACTGTATATCTCGGAAGGGAAAATAAGGAGATGCACAACAAGAAAATAATCATGAAGAAAATGTGACAGGTAAGGTGTTACAAGATGCTTTGATTCTTTCTTTCGAAAATATTACTGATTCCTGGGTGGTAGATTCAGGGGCCTCATTCCATGCCACACCTGATAAGAAATACTTTCATGACTATGTTCAAGGAGATTTTGGACAAGTTCGTTTGGGTGATGATAAACCCTGTAAAATTGTTGGAATGGTAAGGTTCTTGTAAAACAGCAGAATGGAAACCAATGGCTACTAAAGGAGGTAAGGCATGTTCCAGATCTAAAGAAAAATTTGATTTCAACAGAGCAGTTAGGCAGTGAAGGTTGTGTGACAACTTTCACAGATAAAGCTTGGAAGGTCACCAAAGGAGCCCTGATAATAGCAAAAGGCGAAAAGGGTGGTACATTGTATTATTTCCAATGCAATTTCTAACTCTGGTTAATGCTTTAAACCTTCCAAAGGAGCAGATGCAGCATTATGGCATCATAGGCTTGGACACATGAGTGAAAAAGGAATGAAGATTCTTCACTCAAGGAATTTGTGGCCGGGTTTGAAGAATGTTGATTTGGACTTCTGTGAGAATTGCATTTATGGAAAACAGGAGAGAGTCAGATTTCTCAGAGTTGGGAAAGAAAAGAAGAATGAAAAAATTGGAGCTTGTGCATACAGATGTATGGGGACCTGCTCAGGTATCATCTCTCGGTGGCTCTCGTTATTATGTTACTTTTATTGATGATGCAACTAGAAAAACTTGGATTTATTGTATTAAGAATAAATCTGATGTATTTGATACTCTTAAGAAATGGAAAGCTTTGGTTGAGATTGAGACAGGAAAGAAATTGAAGTGTCTTAGG
>APFE030943636.1:20497-31130 GCA_000404065.3 Pinus taeda | reverse complement strand
GATTTTTCATTATGTTCCTTTCAATGTTACAATACATATTTATACATGTCGAAGCATCCAATACAATGGACTGAAAACCATCGCGTCCAAAACCATGGACCGAAAACCATAGGTAGGTTCGCCCAACCTAATATAGGGTCCAAAAAAAAAATTCTCGGGGCGCTGCCCCAAACCCCGTAGAGGAGGGCTACCTGCCACCCTCTAACCCCCCGGTTCACTACGTAGGTTAGTCGTGGAAAGAATATAACACAACCCAACAGTTCGGTGATGAAAAAACCATAGTCGTGTTATTAAAGGAGTTAGGGAACTTGAAGATGTGGGCAAACGAAAAGGTCAAATATTTTAATCAGAGTTTCAATCAGGTATTGAACCAATTTCCTCCGAATACAACACCTCGTGCCTCCATCATGATTGATTACTATACTTCTCCCTTGCCAACAAGCATATCACAGTAATTTCGAAGAAGCCATTCTTGTTGAGAAGCACTTGCATGTAATCAGAGTCATTGTCGATGATGAATCATCAAAAGACTCCAAGGAGAAAGGAAAAAGGTCTTAGGCCTCCTTAAATAAGGCCAAGGATAAAGAAGCTACTGATATGGAAACCTTGACCCGCATTATCAAGAATTTGTCCAATGAGTTGGTAAAACTGAAAAAAGTACAAGCGAGACCATTGTAAGGAGCAAGCCCCCAAAGTTCAACTTCTTGAAGAATTTCAATAATAACAACAGTAGTCTGCCAACTATGTTTGCACGGAGCTCAAATGTCGTGTTGAATGTTGAGAGCATGGGCATGGAAGAATATTAATATTTCATCAAGAATATCCTTCAGAAAAGACATACTCATTGCAGAATCACAACATGGATTGTTTGGCCATGCATGATCTGAAAATGGGGTTCTTAGGCTTCTTGTCTAGGTGACAAGAACCTCTCCCACTTCCAAAGCTTGAATTTTCCTAAGTCTATTTAATTAACCAATGTGGAATTAAGAAATGATTGAAAATATAGGTGTATGCTTGTAGTTATTTTCAAATGATTATTTGCTTTAAAACTTGTTGTTTGTGCTAATATGTGAATGTGCTTGAACTGATATATAAATGCATATAACAGTGAATAATGCAACAATAAAAACAAACACATAAGACAACAAATTAATATGGAGTTCACCTGATATCTTGGGCTATGTCTCCTTGAGCTCTAATCAACTTGATTAGGCTCTTTGGGATTATGGTTGAATTCTTTTACAAGTCCGTGACTCAACTCCATATGGTTTACAAATGAACCAATGGGCTCAAAATACCATCTTACCCCTGGTTGTCCTTTAGCTGCAAATAGGTCTATGGTTCTCTAGACTAATTCTTTCAGTCAGTGCTCTAATACTTCACTGAAGTATTTATGCGCTGCCTCCAACCTCTGGTGGCTTCGCTTTATTAACCACTATGGCTCTACCTCTCCAAGCTAAGGTGGCTACCTCCTATAAAGCGCTCTGGCACACTGAGCTTCCCAATGGGTTCCTCAACGCTCCAACTCTGCCCACGCATTCACTTCACATTGCGGATTTCCCTCTTAGCAAATTCTCAATGTCCAAGCCTCTCTGCGCTTCTAGAGCTTCCTCTATCTCCGCGCTGCCTGCTTATGCCTATTAATCATGCTCTCAGACTCAACCAACTCTGTTTCTTTCATGGAATAGCTTTTTAAGCCCATCGGCACTTGTCTGTTCATTTCAGCTCTCGGGCTCTCTGGATCTCGGTTGCTGTCCCTTCACCTTCCTTCTAGAGTGTTTAACAGCCATTGATAATGTCCCAAGGTATGGTGGCCATTTGTTTTGCACAGAAGGGCAATCAGAGCTCTAAATTCTTCTAAAACAGTCGTTCTCTATTTACACAGAGAACATTGTAAAAACATGGGAAAATCCGCATAAAAACACAATTCCAAACTTGAAATTCCCATAACTGTGCTTTATTTTCCTATCGGGTATGCCCATAGGTCGCTATCGTAAGTCACAATGGCTCTAAGGCCTACCCCTTTGTATTTTGTAATATATTAAAACATGGAAAATATCGCAAAAACCTGTGGAAATGGCTTTGGTCCAGATTTGAAATATTATGTATTTATATTTCGGAACCCTTTTGGGTCCAGTTTCGATGGCAGTCACGAGACGCATGGCCCGAGATCCTTCCCCTTTGGGATCGCCGATAGCAATTTGCCTATATTAGCGATCGCAGTCGCAAGTCGCATCAGCCCAGGGTCCTTCCCTTTTGGGATCGCCAACAGCGACCCGCTGATATCGGTGATCGCAATCTCAAGTCGCATTGACCCGGGGCCTTTCCTTTAGATTTAAGCGATGCGATATTTCAGTGATCGCATGCCGTGATGTCTTAAGACGTGAGGTCCCTCCTTTATATAGCCATCTACCGATGCGATATCAATGCTTCATTGTTGTGGTTCTCTCCCTTGAGCGTTAATGCTCATTTCCTCTTAGACCAATCAGAGTGGACCACGTGGCCCAATCTCGGCCTGCCATGTGTTAGTTGTGGATTGGCCTGTGAGCCTATAATCAAAATTTTCAATATAGTTCAAATTTTAATGAAATTGCCTCCTTTTCTATGGACAATGGGCAATTTTCATTTTACAATAACTCCTTCATCCGGAGTCCATTTTCGCCCATTCAAGTTGCGTCGGATTCAGAATGAGTAGATCTTTGGAATGAGACTATTTCCAAGAGCAGATTGTGATTTTCATTTTCCTCTAATTTACAAAGGATTTGTGCCATTTGGCACCTTTTACCTCTTGCATGAAGTCTTTTAGACTTAGAGGTTTGTCGAAGATCCATTTTTGGATCACTCCTTCCCACTAAAAGAACTTTTGGTCTCCAAGATACTAATATACTAATCTGAACAATAAATGAGAGTGACTTGCCTTCTTCTTTCAGCCTCCCTACACTTGCCTTTGCATAGTGCCTATGAACCAAAGTTTCTGACCACTTCCCTTCTCTAGATGGGTTGGTCTTCCTGGGAAGAACTGTCTTCCTCCTTGCCTTCCTACTGAAATGGTCATAGAATGTAGTTTGAGCTTCTTTTCCTTGATCATTGATCCAATGTGGCTCAACAAATGTGAAGTACATCTGCTCCACAAAACTTTCATTTGTACATGTTTGACAAGCTACCAACAACAATTGTTAACAACAATAGGCATACAGACAACAACTGGATGGCCTAAACTCCTACTTCAACAAAAGAAATAGATTTTCACATCTTGTGAACACCTTCATGTCTTACATCTGCATACAAATGATGGACTAGATAACAAGCCCACAAAACATGCTTTTAAAGCAAATGACCCTTCAAGTCAAGCATGTAGAAAAAGACCATTTAGATTATTTTCAAAAGATGAAACAATTTCATCACTATCTCCATTTGGAGACCAAGTTAACTGATTTCAAGTCAACATAGCATCACATGCATGTCAAAGCAATCAACCCTGCAAGTTAATCACACACACATGTTCCGAAAACAAGGAAAACATCGACATCCCTGTGTTCATGCACATTATCTCATGCATGCATTTCATCCTTCAACTTTCACTTAAGCACATTGTACTTTCGAAGCTGAAATAAAATATAATATTGCAGCAACAAAGTGAGCTTCCTAGTCAACTTCTCCATTCACCTTCTTGTTAAAATCCTGCAACTTGCATTCCATTAACAAAGAAATGCAAATAGATACATCAATAGACATGCAATCTTAATTGGATAAGAACTCTAACCATTTCTTACCAATCCACTTCAAATGTCCTTCTTTTGTCTGCACATCAGCATCAACATGTGGATCATCCTAAGACACATCATTCATGGAATCTTCCTCTTTCCATTTCTACCATTTTCTCTTTCCACCTTCTTCTTCAGTTTTTGTGGAAGCATTGCTGGATTCAGAGTCCAACACCTTTCAGCAAGATGCCCTTGCTTATGGCAGTAAGTGCACTGCATGTGCATCCTCTTGACAACCCGATTTTCCTTGTCCAATGGACCTTTGGCTACTTGCTTTCTTTCCTTCAAAAGTTTCCTATATGTGGCCATTCTCTTCCAACATCTCGAAACATGATGGTTATCCAAACCACAAAAGGAACATGCAATTCTTTTCCCATATCTATGTGGAAATTTATAATGCTTTGCAAAATCAAAAGGACTATGGTTAGAATTAGATTTATACCTACCTCTTTCACCTTTATTGTTTTCATAAGGAGGTGAAGCAAATGAAGAAGTGGCTCCCTTTAGAATCCCATCAATCTCTTCAAGGCTGTTAGAGTTTCCACAAATCTTCGGTTCAAGGGTGTGCTTCTGAACACCTACACCCTACAAATGGTGTTTCAATCCATTGAATTCCTCCTAAACACAATCTTCACATTCTTGAGATAGAGGACCTGCAATGAAACTCCTTCTTGGAACGGTTTCAATGGCCTTCATGGCAGCTTTGGAACTCTCTCCATAAGATTGTCCATAGCCAAGACCTAAATACTTAGGCCTTTCCTCAATCATTATTGGTTCAATGATACCTTGTGCATGCTTTCCCAAGCCCTTTCCTTCATAGCCCATCTTGGACATTAGCTTAGAACCTATGCCTTTAGTATTCTTTTCAAAAGAACCAATACAAGCATTCTCAGAAGAATTTGAAGACAAATTGGAATGGCTTACTTCTTCTTCAATATGGTACTTGACTAAGGCTTCTTGGGCAACAAAGAGCTGTGACTCCAACTCATGCATCCTTTCTAGGTTCATATTTGCAATATGAAGTTGCCTCTCCATTTCCTGCAATTTATCAGCAAGCAACTGCTTCTCTTCCTTCATGGAATTCAGCTGCTTTCTAAGCATGCTTCACTTCCTTCAATCCTCGTACATTTCTCTCACCATATCCATCATGGTGGACATTTCTTGCTTCATGTCTTCATCAAGGAGTCTTGTGAAGAGAGAAGAATTTGAGGACCCACTTGTAGAAGTTGTCATTATTCCAATGAACAAAAAAAACTTCAACAAGATAATTAAAGAGCTTATTCAGCAACCTTTTGCAACAAAACCTCTTGTGCTCCAAAGATTGCCTTGAGGTCCTTGGATAGAAGAATGCCTTCAGCCCTTCTCCTTCTTGTCCTTCCTGAACTGAGCTATCAATAGTCTCCCCTTTACCTTTACAAACTCAGAATATTGTCAATCTGCAAAACAAGCATACAATCAGAGAACGTTGTAAAAACACGGGAAAATCCGCATAAAAACACAATTCCAAACTTGAAATTCCCATAATTGTGCTTTATTTTCCTATCGGGTCCGCCCGTAGGTTTCTATTGTAAGTCGCAATGGCTCTAAGGCCTGCCCTTTTGTATTTTGTAAATATATTAAAACATGGCAAATATCGCAAAAAACCGTGGAAATGGCTTTGGTCCGAATTTGAAATATTATGTATTTATATTTCGGAACCCTTCCAAGTCCGGTTCCGATTGCAGTCGCAAGTCGCATGGCCCAGGGTACTTCCCCTTTGGGATCGTCGACAGTAATCTGCCAATATCGTCAATTGCAATACCAAGTCACATCAGCCCGGGGTCCTTCCCTTTTGGGATCGCCGACAGCGATCCACCGATATCAGTGATCGCAATTGCAAGTCCCATTGACCCGGGGCCTTTCCTTTGGATTTAAGCGATGCGATATTTTGGCGATCGCATGTCAGGATGTCTTAAGACCTAAGGTCCCTCCTTTATATAGACATCCGTCGATGCGATATCAATGCTTCATTTCTATGGTTCACTCCCTTGAGCATTAATGACTCATTTCCTCTTAGACCACTTAGAGTGGGCCACGTAGAACAATCCCAACCTGCCATGTGTCAGCTGTGGATTGGCCTGTGAGCCTATAATCAAAATTTTCAATATAGTTCAAATTTTAATGAAATTGTCTCCTTTTCTAAGGACATTGGGCAATTTTCATTTTACAATAACTCCTTCATCTGGAGTCCATTTTCGCCCATTAAAGTTGCATTGGATTCAGAATGAGGAGATCTCTGCAATGAGACTATTTCCAAGAGCAACCTGCAATTTTCATTTTCATGTAATTGACAAAGGATTTGTGCCATTTGGAACCTTTTACCTCTTGCATGAAGTCTTTTAGACTTAGAGGTTTGTCCAGGATCCATTTTTGGATCAATGCACATTATTGACTTAGTACTTTTCTATGAGAAAACTGAGAAAATGGAAGAAAAGAAACAATCCACTGTGGTTGGGCAAACTGCAAGTATAATACATGCAATAAATACTTTCAGTTGTGTGTTCAATGTTGAGAAGAAAAACACTAAAGAACCACCACTAAATGAGGCCCCGACTCAAAAGAAAAACAATTGATATAAGTTCAGAAGTCAAGGGCCTATTCGTGAACAAGAGTTGATGAGAAAAAAGTTGAAAGAACATTTGTTGAGAAAGCTTACTCCACCCTTTAACCAAGCTCAAAACAATTATGGACATGTTTCCCCACCAAAGAATACTTCCAACAGAAAAATAAATACTGCCTCTTTGGAAGTGTCATAAAAATCCACTCCTCTAGACATTATTGCAATACTTGTTGCACTAGACTATAACATAGTCGAGGATATGAAGAAAGATCACACAAATATTTCAATATTTGAGCTTGCAAGGATAGCAAGTCAGAGGGAATTTCTCATCCAAACACTTACCCAGTCCCCTTTAGGTAATAATACGTATTCTTCCCAGAAGATCTCTTGTAAGACCTATAGTCCCCTGGAGTCAGTGATTTTAGTTTTAACATTAGAAAATAATACTATTTTCCCTCTGTTTCTTTTGGCTTTCGAGATTTTCAATTACAATGTTCACAATTGTTTAGTTAATTCTGGTGCATTTGTAAATGTAATGCCACTACATATTGCAAAGAAATAAATTCCAAATGGGACAAAACCAAGGCAAAGATTATTCAGATGGACAGATCTTTGGTCCAAGCTATTGGTGAAATTACAAAAATGTGCTTATCATATTATCCAAAGGTGATTGAGTTCATCAATGTATAAATATCGTAATTGTTCTTAATTAATGTTGGTACCCTCAAATTATTTGTTCTTAATTACATTAAAAAATTTGGGGTAATGAAATGGGTGTCACACTCTACTCTCTCGTGGAATAGTATTCAATAGGATAAGAATGAAAATGATTCCTTTCCTAGTGGTCTAGCCTGGCACTCAATTAGGGTTAATGTTAGAGTTTTTACATGCTTAAAGCCCTAATTAATGTTAGATTTTTTTACCCTCCAAAATATCCTTGAAATTCCACATGCAAAAATATCCATGTGTGCGCATGATGGAAGCTGGCATGGCATGTATTTGATACCATGGTCACCAAAATGCTAGGTCAACTTGTAGGATACATTTCTACATATGAAATCTAATTCTGGTGATCTTCATGAGCCTACTAGAAACCCCAGAAAATGTATAACAATTCCAAGGTGATATAAGCTATTCTTGCAAATTTTTGAGCCCTAAAATGAATGTTTAAATCGTCTAACAAGATTTAGAACGTTTTGGACTACAAATCTCTAAAGTGGGATTTGTCCCTAAAATGTGCCCTACAAGACAATAACCCTAATATTTCGACCAAAAAAGTACCAAGATATATGAAAAATTATATAATGATCCATTTTTTATCAACCTCTAAGTTTATCATAAAAGGATTCATATTAATAGATATCTCCATGCCTAATCCCACCACCACCTAGTTGAAAAATGCATTGTTCTTAAACCTAATGTCTCTTAAGGTCATTCAAATCTCTAATCTCCAACATCTAAGCAAAGAAATATCACATGTTAATAATATTGTCCTAGAAAATGGCTATTTTTGTCCCAAATCAACAATATCTTCCACATTTTCCTTCATCCAAAATCCAAGGAGCGCCTCCCTAATTCTACCATGAGCCCTAATTTCACTCCCTCACATTCAAGGAATTACTAATCACATTTCAAAGTATCAGCTAGAAAAAATAAAATTGTATTTAGTCCTTTCAAAACCCTTAATAAAATATGTAGAAGCATCTCACCCTTCACTCTTTATTATTGTTGGAGACCTCAATCTCACCCTTCACTCGTCTGAAAAAAGGGGAGGTAGAGCAGTCCGAGATCCGGCAAGGGAATGGGCGGAGGATCTTATGCAAGACTGGGACTTGTTGGATATCAAGCCTTCTTCCGGTAAGTACTCTTGGACTAACAAAAGAATAGGCCCTAGTCATATTGCTGCCAGATTAGATAGATTTTTCATTCAAAGCTCCTATTTGTTGCTTGGTTTAGAGCCCAGAATGCACATCCTTGCTAGCAATATCTCGGACCATAAGCCCATAAAGCTAGATCTTCTAACCCTTCTTAACCTAGGTCCTATCCCCTTTAGATTCAGTCCCCTCTAGGTCAAGGAGTCAGACTTCATGCAAATAGTCAAGGAATGTTGGAGTCAACCTGTCAAAGGATCTCCTTTATATATCTGGGAAGAAAAACTTAGAAGGGTAAAAGGAGCACTAAAACGATGGGCTAAAACCTTGTCCAAACCTGATATAGAAAGGAAAATTATTAAAGTCTCTCTTGCCACTCATCAAATGCATATGGAGAATGCTACAGTCATAGAGGAACTGCTGAATCAAGAGGCCAATCTACAACAGTGCTATCATAAGGCCTACTTAACTGAAGAAGAATACTAGAGATTAAAATCTCGAAATATCTAGCTCAAAGCAGGGGACAAGAACACTGCATTTTTCCATAAACAAGCCTAGGCCAGAAAATGCTTCAACACTATCTCTAAGATTAAGGAGGACAGTGACACTTACAAGGAGTTTGTAGACATTAAGAAAGCAACCTACGCTCATTTTCTAAACCTGTACAGTGAAGAAAAGGATCAGCATCAATCCCCAGATCTGTTAGACTCTATTCCTTCTGCAATTTCTCGTTGTATGAATGAAATCTTGGAGGCCAAAGTCACTAAAGATGAAATTAAAAAGGCCCTTTATGATATGGATCCGGATAAGGCCCCTGGGCCAGATGGCTTCTCTACCAGGTTTCGCCAAGTCTATTGGCTGATTGTTGAAAAGGACCTGCACAAAATGGTTCAAAAGTCACAAAATACTCAAAAAATAGGCAGCAGCACAAATTCTTCCTTCTTAGCCCTCATACCTAAGGAAAAAGGCGCTAGCAACTTCAACAGATTCCGTTCGATTTCCTTATGCAATACTAGGTACAAACTAATCACCGAAGTAATAGCAAATAGACTGAAGCACATTCTTCCCAAAATAATACCGGAGAATCAAGGAGGCTTCATCCAAGGAAGGCAAATCTTGGACAACTTCACCCTTGTACAAGAGGCAATTCATTCAAGTCTTCTTCAAAAAGAACAAGGTATGGTGATTAAACTTGATTTAGCAAATGCCTTTGATCGAGTAAATTGTAGTTTTCTATTAAAAGTCATGAGCAGGTTTGGTTTTAGAACAAATTTCATTAACTGGATCCGGGCATGCATCTCGGAGCCATGGATTGCTCCACTTGTAAATGGAAGAGCCACGGATTTTTTCAAAGCTACGAGAGGGCTTAGGCAAGGGTGTCCCCTTTCCCCTCTGCTATTTGTCATTCAAACCTCTGTTCTCAGCTTCCTGCTAGACAAAAAAATGCAAGATCAAGATATTAATGGACTGTGTATTGCAAGAGGGGTCAAAAACATAAATCACGCCTTATTTGCGGATGACACTCTAATTTTGGGTGCTGCCTCTCTTCCCTCTGCCTGTAAATTTAAAACAGGTCTAGAAGAATTCAGTAAGGTCTCACGCAGCGTTGTAAACAAGAATAAATGTCACATCTTCAGCTGGAATACTTCGCCCAGATTTCTCTCTGCTATTTCTAGATGTTTGGGATTTGCAGCCTCCTCTTCTTGGACTTTTTTCAAATACTTGGGCCTTCCTGTTGCTCACAAAAGACCTGCAAGCAAAGACTAGCTCCCTCAACTTGAAAAATTTAAGTCTAAGATCCAAGCCAGGGGTTACTCCTGGCTCAACTCTGCTGGAAAATCTGTCCTAATCAAATCTGTGCTTTCCAGCCTCCCTCTATTTCAATTTCTCAGGCTACTCGCTCCAGCATCCATATTAAAAAAAAAGGAAGAGTTCATACGGAGGTTCTTCTGGAAGGGAGGAAAACCAAATTGCAAAGAAACAAATTCCAAATGGGACAAAACCAAGGAAAAGATTATTCAGATGGACAAATCTTTGGTCCAAGCTATTGGTGAAATTAGAAATGTGCTTATCAGATTATCCAAAGGTGATCGAGTTCATTTATGTATAAATATCGTAATTGTTCTTAATTAATACCGGAAGCATATGTTCTTAATTAATGTTGGTACCCTCGAATCATATGTTCTTAATTACATTAAAAATTTTGGGGTAATGAAATGGGTGTCACACTCTACTCTCTCGTGGAATAGTATTCAATATGATAAGTGTTGGCATTATGGCTAAAGTGTTGTCCTTGATGGCAACCCATTCAGGTGATAGATCACAGTACTTCAAGTCAGCAGCAGAGATTGATGATCAGCTATCAAATATTGAAGAAAATAAGGGGTACGCAGGTACAC